>MU551617.1:93722-179491 GCA_024362625.1 Silurus asotus | reverse complement strand
ACACAGAAGATAATCTTATAAAAAATGTGTTTATTAAAGAAATCATTTCATTTCCACAGCTTTTTCAAGACACCAGGCAGCTCAGTGTAATGCTAGCAAAGTGTAGTGGCTATGATATATATATATATACACACAGAAGATAATCTTATAAAAAATGTGTTTATTAAAGAAATCATTTCATTTCCACAGCTTTTTCAAGACACCAGGCAGCTCAGTGTAATGCTAGCAAAGTGTAGTGGCTATGATAGCTATACTAACATTAGCTTAACTGTTTTACAATTGAGATTCTGACTTATATGTCAAATTATCTGCCTTTTAATGAAAACTTGGTTATAATTTGTATTTATATTTGTATTGCTATTATTTAAGTGGCAGCTAAATGGGATATATCTGTTTATATTATGATGTTTGGTTAAATTTAGCAAGACTTGCTAATATTATGGAACAATGCGTTGTTTTCCGAAGTTAGGAGTTAAAAAATGAGTGAAAGGGAAAAAAAAATTGACAACATAGTTTACGTTTTCTGTCTTTCTTCACGCACAAATGATGACCTCAGCCAAAACCTTTGCAAAGTTAGAGAATTCAGTATAAAAGGTGTGTGCTACTAGGATTTCTCGCTTCTTGAATTTATTTCCACAGGGACCCTCCTCAGGCATGATTAAGAACTCTGAGAATGACAGACTTGGGAATGACTCAGAGTACAGAGCTGCCTCTCAAATTTACAGGACCATCTGTGAGCGTGTCTAAGGATCATGTTTTTATTAGTGGGGGATATAGAAAAACATTCATGCTAATCGTAGTACATTAGCTCTTGCTCCAACTTCTCTATAATAAGCCCGTGATCTAACCAGAGAGAAACTTTAGGGTCAATTTCTAACCCTGGTAAATATAAGAGTTTGACTCCTAGGGACTTAGGGTCAGATTGATTCAGTCCTGGGTGTATACGAGAAAAGACACTTTCTTCATACACTGGTAAGCCTGTGAAAGCTTGGTACAGCATGTAAAGCTGGTATAGTCTTCACAAGATGTTTGTCAGGATTTCTAGAGATTCATGAGAGAAAAAACTTCAATCTGTTTTTTGTATGTCAACGGTTCAGATCATCATGCCTGTCGATCTCGCTAAAGAGCGACAACAGCAGTACGTGGCCCTGGGCTTAGAGGCACGAGGAGGTAAGATATACACAAAAAGCTTTGGGGTTCCAGTTTTTGAATTGAAAAAAAGCATTGTGATTAACCAGAAACCTGTTTCCAAAACCTACTTCAATTGACTCCATTCTGATTAGTTCCTCTCAATAAAACTACATCAGCATTCCGTCTGGTGGGACGGCTGAAGCAGGATGCCTGTCTGTAATGCAATATCACAGCAAGGGATTAAAAGCTTTCGTCTTGGAATAGACTAAGAACACACTTTAAAAGCATGCATTTAAAGATTCAGTCATTCGGTCACTCAAACTGGTGTATAGTGATTTACTCCACATGTGACCATAATCAGTGTACATTCAGGAGTATTTATAAGCTGGTGAAAAGCTTTAATGTTATAATAAACATCAAAGTAGCATCTGAAAGATCTAGAACTGTATAAAGTTCTTCTCAGACACTTTTAAGCTTCCCGAGTAATTCAAACCAACTAATAGACTGTAAAAGAGGACAAATGAGTTGTAGCCAATTTGCAGTGAGATAACAGTGGCAGTGTCCAATTTTAGAACAGAATTATTCAAAGTCTGCCTCGGGAAACACAGACAATAAAATCGCTGCCTCGCTGATAGGGATGTGACGCCAAATAAACAAGCAAGCTGACAAAAAAATGGAACACAAGGCCAAAAAATGATTTATGCCTCCCTGACTCTCATTAGCTTCACACAGCTTGTACGTATGAAAGGACTGACATTTGGTAAACCCTTGTTAAGACCCTGTGTATTTGAGCGAAGATAGCTTAGCTCCGAAAAAATAATATGCTCTTATATTTCTACTGCGTTTTCTACATGTGGGTGGATTTCCTTTCAAGCCTTCACGTCTCATTTACTGTTCCTTTGGTAAGGATGGTCCAAAAAAGAGCATTAGTTATAAAGGCATAAAAGCATCATTGTGTATAGATTTACTGTATACTGCGCAATGTAACATTGATCTATGATGTATACACCACACTATGCATACATAAGTAGCGATTGAATGAGTAGAAAACACAGTGACTCATAACAGTACTGCTAATATAGTAATCATTCAGTAGGACTAGTGACTGAGACTGAGTAATTACCATGTGGTGAAAATATTGTTTCTATTCTGTTTATTAGTAACTAACAATGTGGGCTATCCTGCTAAAATAATGCTGAAAAAAAGGGAACTGGCTAGATAGCTTATCCAGATGGTCTCGGGGCTCCAGAAGCTTGCAAGATTATTAGTTAACAAGCTAGCTTTAACGCTTAATATTATGTTACTTATTCATGCATCAAACACTTTAATAGCAATTAGATACACTACATGTACAAATGCTTGTGGACACCTGAGTATTATATTCGTATGTGCTTTTGAACATCCCATTCCACATTTAGTCCATATTTGCAGTTATATTAATCCTCTGAGATGTTCAAAATCAAAAGATTTATTTTAGAGAATGCTTGTGGGGATTTGTGCTAATAGAGGGTGAGTCCTGGGGTTTTACCAGCTTTCAAATTCATCCCAAATTCAAGGTGTATAATAGGGTTGATGGACAGATCTGTATAGCAGGTCTCTCGAAACCATGTAAAGCATATTTTTATGGAGGTGACTTTGTGTACAGGAGCATTGTCATGCTAATACAGGTTTGCATCTCCTAGTTCAAGTAAAAGCATAATATTTGCATAATATTTGGCAACGTTCCTCTTACAATCCTGCATCTGCCAATGAAGTTTCTCCTCATAACTAAAACTTCAGCTCTGTGCCTGCCACCGTCATGAACAATCTGAGAAAAACAAATTATATGGCTCATCAATTGCCAGTCAATCATGTCAATTTTAAAACAAATCTCGAAAGCTTGCACTAATAGATAGCCATCCAGGTTTTTCTGGCTTGAGAAAGTGACAAAAAATGTCTGTCTTTGATCAACTTGGGCACAAGTTTAATATAGAAAGAGTGCGCCCATATAATTATATACGAATCCTTGCACTGTAATCAGTGTTCTCATCAATTGTCATACGTGTGTGCATGACAGATTGTCTAGACCTGGGAAAGAAGATCAGCGTTCCGCAGGATGTAATGATGGAGGAGTTAAACCTGCGCTCAAACAGGGGGTCCAGAATGTTCCAAGAGAGACAAAGGAGAGTGGAAAGGTTCACGCTAGAAGGTTCCGGAAAACAGGCCGACAATGTAAGCCAACGTGGGCGTTCTGTCATTATGTTAATGTTATTACACACTTATATAATACAAACAATGAAATCTCACGTATTCGGTTAAATTATATGGTTCCTCGCTGCCTTCGCAGTGCACAGATTCAATTCCGAATACATTATGCAGGCGGATGGAGGTGAGCTTTGGATGGTCACGTCATGCTCATGATTTATATCCTGTTTAGCAAAGCGAGACTCTTTGTCATCAGGCTACGGAAGGATTGACAGATCGAGCTCAAAACAGCCCAAAGGTCAGCCCACCAGAGAGAAACAACCTGCTAGCAACACTCCATCACACCGTAGCCAAAAAGGGAAATCCAAATGTTCTTGCACCAGGTAACTGCCCCATGTTTTACTCTGCGCATGAATACGTATCGAGAAAACACTAATGATGATTTACACAATCTTATTGACGCAGGATATTCTGGACCCCTGAAAGAGATTCCTCCTGAGAAGTTCAATATTACTATCATCCCCAAGTCCTACTGCTCACCATGGGAGGAACAAAGCGACAACGAAACCTTGCTGGCTGTCATTAGTTCCCGCCTGCCTGAACCTCCTTACAAACCCGACTCTGCTAATTACAGATGCTTCAACAGGTTAGCGTTAAAAAAAAACAAAAAAAAAAACCTTTGTTTATGAAATCATTCCCTATTAATGCTGTTGCTCAGGGAAAATCATGTAACAAAGAATAGCTAGAATTAGAGCCATTTTTTATAAAACCGAAGACATTATATAAGGGCAGAAGAGATATATATATATGGTTCCTCGCTGCCTTCGCAGTGCACAGATTCAATTCCGAATACATTATGCAGGCGGATGGAGGTGAGCTTTGGATGGTCACGTCATGCTCATGATTTATATCCTGTTTAGCAAAGCGAGACTCTTTGTCATCAGGCTACGGAAGGATTGACAGATCGAGCTCAAAACAGCCCAAAGGTCAGCCCACCAGAGAGAAACAACCTGCTAGCAACACTCCATCACACCGTAGCCAAAAAGGGAAATCCAAATGTTCTTGCACCAGGTAACTGCCCCATGTTTTACTCTGCGCATGAATACGTATCGAGAAAACACTAATGATGATTTACACAATCTTATTGACGCAGGATATTCTGGACCCCTGAAAGAGATTCCTCCTGAGAAGTTCAATATTACTATCATCCCCAAGTCCTACTGCTCACCATGGGAGGAACAAAGCGACAACGAAACCTTGCTGGCTGTCATTAGTTCCCGCCTGCCTGAACCCCCTTACAAACCCGACTCTGCTAATTACAGATGCTTCAACAGGTTAGCGTTAAAAAAAAACAAAAAAAAAAACCTTTGTTTATGAAATCATTCCCTATTAATGCTGTTGCTCAGGGAAAATCATGTAACAAAGAATAGCTAGAATTAGAGCCATTTTTTATAAAACCGAAGACATTATATAAGGGCAGAAGATATATATATATATGTGTGTGTGTGTGTGTGTCAGGCTTTGAATCAGCCTGGCAATTCTTTATATATTTCTATACAATTCGGGTGTTCTGGAGCCACAGGAGCCCCATGGCCTGAATAAAACCTACAATGAACTAAATCTGGATTTTTTTTTTTTAGCTTTTATGCACTTTGATCAAATGTATAGATGTTCTAGCTGTTTTAAAGATCAGAGGATCGAATGGAGGAGAAAACCCCCCCCTTAAGTCGATCACTTTCTTTCCTGTAGTCTGCTGCCACTGGCTGCAAGCAAGTACCATAGCAAATATGATGAAAATACCAAATTCATATACATTAATAACATTATTTTATTGATTTCAAAATTATGGAATGGTAATTTTTTTTTTTTTTTAAGATGAATAGATTCAAAGCCATTAAAGCACATTGCAGGTGACCCCCAAATCTGATTGGTCAAAATCCAGATCGGACTAGCGCATTTGTGACGGATGTTAGTAGAATTGAAAGGCTTATATTGAATACTAACTGAAGGTATTTGAGTAAGAAATTACACAAGAGCTTGATAGATGCTCAACAGTGAACAAAGGGTTAAACAATCAGGTGTGTAATCAGTGATATAGTAAATGGCATGTTTCAGGAGTCTTCTCTCTTTAAAATAGGAAGCTGGTGGTGAGGTTGCCGTGATAAATGAGGAGAGACGTTCAGAGAATGCGCTTACTGGATATTATTTTAGCTTTATATAATGTCGATGATGTAGAGACCTTTTTATTCCATTTGGACTTGACTTTTCCAGCCATATATGGTTCTTCCTCAAATTGCAAAATTGGAGGCACATATCCAGATCACTAAACACTAGTGAAATATTTTAAGCTTTTTTTTTTTTTTTTATTGACTGGCAATTGAGAAGCCAATTAGTTTTTCACCCATGTTTAAAGACCCTGGCAGGTACAGAGCTGGAGCTTTGATTATGTGCAGATGATTATATTGACAGATGCAGGATCGAAAGAGAAACATCAAATATTGTGCCCTAAAAAATAGATGTTGATTAGTAGGCTGGAATCTTCTGTAAAGGCGAAAACATGCACTATATGGACAAAAGTATTGGACACCCTGCTTTTCAGCCATATGTGGTTCCTAACCAATCTGTTACCACAAAGCTGGAGACACACAATTGTGTAGGATGTCTTTGAAATTTTCTACAAGAGCCAAACCAGCAATGCTCCTGTGCACAAAGCCATCGACATAGAGATGTGCTTTACAAGGTACAAGGTAAGATCTCATTATGACCTCAACCATACTGAACACCTTTGGGATGAACACCGACATTAGATCAGTATCTGAACATACTTTCGGATAAACATTAATGTGCTATAAAATAGAAATCAGACATTTATTAGAGACATAATTAGTTGCTGGTAGACAGTCACGCAAATCATGACTAAATTTGAATTTGACAAAGGTGGTGCAAGTCATCATGGTGTTGCAAAGTTCTAATAGACATGCATGGTAAAAGGATGAACTGCTGAATAACCTCAAAGCCCAACTAAAGTTCTGGCATGGTGTGATAGAAAATTACTCTCTGTATGAAAGGAACAGTTGAAATGCACCCTGATAAGAGCACACTGTTTTCACAGAGCTCCGATGCCATTTGGAGGAACAACAGGAAGCACCCGGACCTTGCCCCTGCCTGGCTTTGAATTAATGCAGGCCTACACCGAGCCCACCCTCACCTGGGAGAGAATGTGCACTCGGCCCAACTTCAACCGCATGCCAAAAGGCTGGAGTGTGTAACACACACACACTTGCTGTATGCACACCATCAGCATGCATTTAATTCCAAACTGCAAACTGAGCCAGCAGGCACAAATTATATAAATTTACAGATATGAATATTAAAAAGAGTGTACAATTAACAGTGGAAGAAAACAACAATTATAAGCAAAGTATATTTGATAAGTGATGTCTGTTTTATTTACTTGTTCAAATGTTTTCCTTGGGAACAAGGCCTACATGAGCAGTCAGCAACGGCCTCGTGTGGTATTTATAGGTAACTGCAAGTTATTTTGCTCGATACACAGATCAGTAAAAAAAAAAAAAAAGAAAAAAAAAAGAGGGAAAACAAAAAACACCTTTCTTCTTCAAAAAAATTGTTGTTTATCCTTTCTGCATTCTTTCTGAAACCTCAACTTCCAAATTTAAAAGAATCACAATGAGACCTGTCCAATTCTCTTCATCTGGCTAGACCAATATTTATTTCTATCAGACCAGGAACACTAACAAATTCACCAAGTTCATTAAAGTTTACTGATATATAAAAAGACTCCAGAAATTGTGGTTTGGGGAGAATAGGGGCATTGGGAAAAACAAACAAACAAATAATAATAAAAAAAAAAAAAAAAAAAAAGTCTGCTTCACACCTATACACATCAGTACGGTAGTTTTCTCCCAGTCTAGGAGCCTCCGTGGCGACTGGCGTGGGCCCCCATACGTAGAGGATCCTGGGAAGGATAATGCACCTGGCCTGGAGGCCTCATGACCATAGGGGGTGGCATAGGCGGGGCCATGGGATCCATAGAGGGGTACATAGGGGGGGCAAAACCTACAGAAACAGTAAAGTGTGTGTGAGAATACAGGCATTTAAAAAACAAAACATGTTGCCTCCTATTTCATAATTTGCAGAAAGTGCAAAGTTTGAGCAGGACATACCTGGGGGAGGAGGCATGGCTACTCCAGGGGGAGGGGGGATTCCTAAATTCATGACTGCAGGACCGGAGGTAGGCGCCAAGTTGAAATAGTTGGCTGAGATGTCATCGGTGGAGACGGGTGGTGGAGGCAATGCTGTTGAAAATTGCAGTGATTTATTCGTTACAGATCGACATTCATACAAAAGAAATCTATTATTTATTTGGAAAAAAAAGAGTCGCTATCATTAAAAATACTTAAGCCTCTCATGTATAAATTATACAGTATATATGTGGCTGCAGGCAAATCTTTGTACGTGGCAAATCTTGGCGTATCGCACAGTCATTGTGAGATCGAAAAAACACAAAGCGCTACGAAGTTTTTAAACTTTCTGAAATGCAGATGAAAGAGTCTGAAATATTTTGCAGTTATGGCAAAAAAACTATTGCAAATCTCACACCCAGACACCAGGGACAATAAGACAGCTAAATATGTTCATATATTTTAAATCAATAAATATTACTTTTTATTGCATACACCATATGAACGAAACGGACCACTTTTTTTTTTTTTTTTAAGTATCTTTTTCCAAAACATACCTCCAGGGAGACCAGGGACAGGATCCAGTCGAATTCCACTCTCGGTCAATCCCTCCTTTTCTCCATCTTTTCCTCGTGCTGCTTGGGACCTAACACAATCCAGTAATACGTGATGAGCAAACAGCACACTCGCCCAAGTTATTGCTCTTAAAGGCAACTCGGTGTTGTAAATTCTGTACTGTGTCTCATTTAGATTTTATTTTACTGAGAAACACTACACACCCATATGCAAACTCTCTTACTTCATTAACGTTTTACGGCTCAGTGACAAATGAATAAAGCTTTAAAAACCCTCTTACACACGATGCTCTGTAACTTACCTGCCCCACTTGACATTGAGGCGATGGCCGTGAATGATGAGCTTGTTGAAGGATTTCTCCGCGGCCATCTCAGCAGCCTGACGCGTGGCGAACTGGATGAAGGCGCACTGCTGCCGCTGCACTACGGTGATGGTACGGATCTCGCCAAACTGGTAAAAATGGTTCCTGAAGAAAAAAAAAACATAGCAAGTCAGAACCAACGTTAGAGAGAGCCAAGAACACGTTAACGGCATTGCTACGTATTAATCGTCACACGTACCTGAGCTCGGAATCCGTTATGGTGTCCGCCAGACCTCCGATGTACAGTGTGGTTATGGACTTGTCCTCAGGTGGGTCTAATCTTGGCATTGTGGAGGCTCGCTTCAGCAGCTTATTAGCCACCGGGTCGTTAATGCCATAGTATCGGTCCTTAATGTTCTGATCAGCCAACGGGTCGTCGGGATCTGTGGGCTTCTCGTGCCTATGGTGTAACACGAACCCAATCGGAGCAACAATCAGTTCAGCTGTGAGGTATTTTTATTTTAAATAAACGACTCCAACAAAGAGCTGTAACTCACCTGTATGGACACTCTTCTCCCCTACGGCACTCTCCTTTCACCCAGAAAGAGCAGATGTGAGGTCTGTTCCTCTTGTAGTAAGGAGTGGTGCGAGCAAGCTTCAAGAGCATGTCGCTGGATCCAGGGGCTTTACCGAGCGCACCGACTGGCCGCGTTCCTTCCGAGTTGGCAATCTAGAAACAGCGTTTTTTTGTTGTTTTATAGTTTACAGTCTTCGCATGTGAAAATGTAATCATGTTTTATCTGATGCCGCTTTATCCATATCCCCATTGGAACAGACCAAAAATTATAAGTGCTGGAAAATAGTCAGAAAGCTCTACCTGACTTCCTTCAATATTGTTTTCAATATACAGCAATAATTTATACAGCGATAGCCCAGATCGTTACCTCTCGCTCCATGTTCTGGGTGTAGTACTCTTTGTTGACGTCCGATCTCGGCATGTCATCTTTAACGGACAGCCCTGTGTCTCTGACCTGGATGGGTAAACCTACATTGGAAAAACAAAAATAAAAGGCGATTATAAAAGGCACTTCATTACAGTGAGAATGTGTGTGTGTGTCGTCGGTAAGAAACCGTATAAACGTGAATCAGCTAAACAGAGAGACGTTCAGTACCAAATTCCAGATCCAGCAAGCAGGTCTGACAAACGTTTTTCATCTTACTGCAGGTCTGACACACTTCCGTCTTCTTAAAGCGCATCCTGACACCGGGACACCAGCGGAACACAGTGAAGGGACGGGCACAGATCTGGGACAGAACAGGACACACGTGAATGTGTAGAATCATTAAAAGGCAAAAATTATATAAACTCAGTAAAACTAAATCCATTTATATCTTACCTTGCACTCTTTGCCATACTTTTCTTTAGTCTGTCGAAAAAGAAAAAAAAAATTTTTTTAAAAAAGAGCAATCAGAAGAGTGGAGAAAAGCTTCATGTTTCCAGCACACATTTGTGCTTTCATTACAGCTCAGTAGTGATATTTTAATTAGCACAAGGTCTAGTGTTTTCTTTGTATATACACAGCACCTGTTTGGAAACACACAAATCTTTTAAAGCTTTTGAGAAACGTTTCTCAAAAGCTTTATTAGACAGTGAATGACTGCACGAAGGTTTTTAGACACATGAATCCAAATTGGGCATTTTTGGCTCTAAGGAAAAAATGTAAAGAAAAATCTATGGAGGTGAAAGCTTAACGGAGCTTAAATCCTGAACCAACCTGGCAACCATTTCATACTTCAACACCAAGTAATTCCATCTGGACTGCAGCTCATTAGAACCGACTTAACCACACAACAAGATGATGAGCCGAGGTGTTTATCCAAACTATGAAAGCGTCATTTAAAGAGCAAACGGTCATCTGGAGTGTTATCTATAATAGAATAACCTGCCCAGTCGCTGCACCTAAATCCTATCAAACTGCTCTGTGATGAACTGGATCACAAGAAAGAAAACTCCCACCTAGTGAAGAACATCTTTGGCAAAAAAATATTTCAGCTGAACGTCTGAAGAAATGAACCATCAGGATGCTGAATGTGTGTAAAGCTGTTCTTCATGCTAAGGGAGTATTTTTTACAAGGAAAATAAAGTCTGTAGATTTTTAGATTTGGTTGGTCAAAGCAAATCTTCATACAGTTAAATGACCGAGTTTATTGCATAGAAACAAAAAAACATGCATGTGTCTTCAAAAACAGATTTGGTATTCCCAAACTTTTTGCTGTGCACTGTGAATGTGCTATGAGACAAATACGACTTACAATCTTTCCTCCTACACAAAGCACATTAAAGTAAAACCCAGAACTCAATAAAAAAACATGACATTAAAGCGATATTTCCTGTTTGTGTTACATTGAGTTTGCCGTGCTTTATTTTTTATTCGGAATGAACAAAACAAAAAACTGACATTCAATTATCACAAATAAAACTGTCATGTCAGGAAAATGTTACGCAAACATTAAAGCACTGAGTACATGCCTGTTACAGAAACATTCATTAAGTTGTGGTATTAAATCAATACAACTCAACAAATACTGAAACATACATACACAAGTTTGTGGACACCTCACCATTAGATTTAGGCTTTTTTTCAACATCCAATTCCACATTGTCTCCATTTGCTGTTATAAGAAGCTCCACTCTTGTGGATAGATGTGCTACACTGTACACAGGGACATTATCATGCAGGAACAGGTTTGGGTTTCCTAGTTCGAGTGAAGGGAAAATTCAAATGCACCCCAATGTTTTTTTTTTTCTTAGCGCCATCAACTTCTATGGTTATGTTTGGGTTTATTTGCTTAAAAAAAACAGTTCAAGAGTGTCGACGGAGTAAAACTAGTTTTCTTCAAAAGGCTATAAGTATTACGGTTTGACATTTTGAGGGATAACTTCATTCCAGAGATGTGCACTCAAAACATTCTTTAAAACCGTGTGTCTCCAACTTTGTGGTAGGCTAATTTCGCTTTCTTACAGTCATGAAAAAAAAACTTGCAAAGATTAAACTTTTCAAAAGCATCTTCACCTGGCCACTGAAATTCTTCATAAATGTGTTCAACCGGTTTGTTATAATTAGTGTTGGGTAGTAACGCGTTACTGTAACGCAGTTAATTTTGACAGTAACTAATACTGTAACGCATTACTTTGTAAATAAAGTAACTCCGTTACCGTATGGTGTGTTACCCATTACTTTTATAAAATGAATAAATTTTGGCTGAATTGTAGCCTACAGTCTGACCTGTTTACAGAAGAGACACACTGTAGGATTGGTGGATGAACCACTGTAAACACGAAGAAGACGCACTGTGGGCGTGCGGCAGTAATGGCGAGTCGAGGCGAGAGCAAGGCGAGTTTCTCAAAGTGGAAATATGCTCATTATTTCACTTTAGTTGAGCATAAAGACAAAAACGTTTTAGTCAAATGTGTCTTTCTGGTTCGAAGCTCGTATCTAATGCGATAAACAGCAACTCTAATCTGTTGAAGCTCCTCCAGGACCTCCATGCCTGGACGAAGCTATGCGCTAACTCGCTGTTCTGTTCTACATTGTTGATAGTTTTTATAAATCAGCTGTGAAGGGAACATGTTTAAGAGCTCAACACAACAGCTTTTGTGATGCAGAAGCCACTTTAGTGTTTGATTGTGAATATATTATTCAGCTTGTTTTGTTATTTATTTCAGAAATCCTTGTGATATATTCAGTTTGTGCTGCTCTGACTTTGATAAAATAGTATTTAAAAATTACTGTGTTTAAGTCAATTTTGTGTTTGTAGACCATAACGCATAAAACATTAAAGAAGGTTATTTTAAAAAAGTAACTAAAAAGTTACTTTTTTGTTGATAGTTTTTATAAATCAGCTGTGAAGGGAACATGTTTAAGAGCTCAACACAACAGCTTTTGTGATGCAGAAGCCACTTTAGTGTTTGATTGTGAATATATTATTCAGCTTGTTTTGTTATTTATTTCAGAAATCCTTGTGATCTATTCAGTTTGTGCTGCTCTGACTTTAATAAAATAGTGTTTAAAAATTACTGTGTTTAAGTCAATTTTGTGTTTGTAGACCATAAGGCATAAAACATTAAAGAAGGTTCTTTTAACAGTAACGCATTACTTTTTGGTGTGAGTAATCAACAAAGTAATTGTGTTACTTTTTGAATGAAGTAACGAGTAACTGTAACTAGTTAATATTATTTAGTATCGAGCACAACACTGGTTATAACACACACACATGGACACTGAGCTCATTATTAAAACTACATACTCACCATGCGGATGTATGGATTTTCTCCCAAGCATGTTTGACAGAGAATAGGAAAGTCCTGTTTGGGAAAAGAAAAGATGTTTACAGTTCAGTTCAGTTTATACTCATAGACTTCCATCATTTCTATCTACTTTATTTACAGAACCCAGACACAGTGCCATTTGCGGCTAATCGAACCCGGTCCTCAAACCCAAAGTCTCTCTGCTTAATGCTAGCGGAAAATCCGGAAGCGGAAATGTTGCAAATAATAATAATAAAATAAGGTTATAAAATTATATATTTTTTTATTAATGGCCCGGTAGCAAATGAACCACGGCCCAATAACATGGTTGTGGAGCTCTAATCGAATACACTCCTTCTCAGACCAAACCCCACGTGTTTTTTTAAAAACATTATTAGGTTTAAAGTGAATTTTATTTACGTTTTGTGGGTCTTTCTGGCGAGTTCTGAGGTAATTAGCTCGGCTAGCTTTGATTAGCAGCACGTTAGCTCGCGAGCGCGGTAGACCGTTTGCTTGCTAGCTTTAACGACAAATGACACCGTTTTATTTGTTTCGTTCAATTACTTAACGATGTGCCGTCAAAACCGCGATAATAAACTCATCGATTACACTGCAGCTTTATATAATACTCACAGAATCTTCCCAGTTCTGTCTGTTGTACGTGTTGGAGCCCAAGGAAGTCGCCATTTTCGATCACCGCGTAATGAAAAAAAAAGAGAAAAAAAAACACCCTCTCAAGCTTTTGCGTCCCGCTCCGAAGCCGTAGTATAAATCTCTAGTTCCTCCCTATAAAGGTGCACTATTACAAGAGTACAAGTCAATACTACACGCTCTACTTAGTGCACTACGTAGCAAATCAGTGGTTATTCTGGATTCTCCTCAAATAAGTCTTTGTATCCCAAACCACTCAGTTCCGAGAGTCTAAGTGCACTAGGTAGGACGCGAAACAAGTGTTTGTACACCCTAAATAGTGCGCTTAACCCAAGGGAAGGTAGTTATATGAAACGCGTCCAGCGTTGCAGCGATTTAAAAAAGTAAAATAAAAAAAAAACTTATCGAATGACTGTCATCTAGTGGTTTGGAGTGGAATAGCATACGTTTTGTATGAAAACTGTCCTATAATATTATATACAAATTAAAAAAATCGATGTGTTCATAAGTTATATTTTGGTTGTTTGAACCTAATTAGGACCTTATTAAAGATATTTTTTACAGCTAAAAATGTACAGAAGTCATGCATAATTTGAGTCACGCTGAAATTTCTCAGTTCATGATCTGTAGAAAGTTTGTTCGTTCCAAATATCCATGACATTTCGTCAGTACAGTTTGAGTCGCAGGCCTTTAGGCGTGATTTTATTAATGAGTTTATTAGAGGGACGGCGCATCTCAGAGAGTTTTTCCCACACTGCTGTCACCACTGGCTCACTCAATAGGGATAAACTGATAAGGAATCACTGGTTAGATTCTGATACCTGAGAATCCCATCCCAATTTGACAACTCAAATCCCTTCTTTGTGCCCTTTATTTCTCCTCAGAAAGAGATTTGCTTAAGAGGCTACAACAGGGCCAAATCATTCTTGCTCTTACACAGTCGATGAAATCTAAAATAATAAATAGTGGAGATTTTAAACAAAATCAAATATCCAGAGTTTTTTTCAGTACAAAAAAAAACACACCGATGCTCAGTGATGTAAGTGATAGCTCGTGGTTAAGGTGTGTGAATTTTGAAACGGATGATCCAGTGACCAAGCTGCCACTGCGGGGCCCTTAAACAAGGCCCCTGACCCTCAAATGCTCAGCTGTAAAAATGAGGACCTCTGTTAAATGCTGTACATGTACATCTACACTGATCAGACATAACATTATGAGCACATGCCTGATATTGTGTTGCTGCCAAAACAGTCATCAATCATTAACAGCATGAACTTCTTCAGCAGTCTGAGCTACAGGAGCTCGTCTGTTGGATCAGACCACACAGACCAGCCTTCGCTCCACACGTGCATTAATGAGCCTCGGCCGCACGTGACTCTGTCACCACCACTGCAGGTCTGAGAAGCTCTGCCCCAGTCGTCTAGACGTCACAGTTTGTCAAACTCGTTCCAATCCTTACGCCATTATGAAGAGATTATCAGTGTTATTCACTCACTGCTCACAATCATGTGATCAGTGGAAATGCAATGAGACAATAAACACAGTGACAGTGCCGTTATTGGGCCCTTGAGCAAGGCCCTTAACCGTTTTGTAGTGTGGTTGTATTGATAGGTACAAAGCAAGCAGGAAAAGGAGCATTTTTGAGGTTACTTTAATTCTTCTTCTCAGGGCATGCACCAGACAGTGGAACAGGAATCATCCAACACGGTTCCAAATAGAACGAGAAAAAAAAAACTAAGTACAAAATAAAAACGGAAAAAAATGTCACAAACTATTAGGACAAATGCTGCACTGGCTACTGGTCCAACACACACTCAGCTCTTTTCCTATCTTTTTCTTGTAGGCCGGCTTCTCCAACTAGGAAGCTTCAGAGGAAAAATCATTATTACACAAAGCAACATTTGTCTCATTTTTATTTACTGTTTCTTATTTCCAAAAACCAGACACCAAAACACCAGTTTTACCTTCCATGTGACTGAAGAAGGTAAAGAAGGAGACAATGAATACACACCTCAGCTTCCTATCAAGCTGTGCGAAGAAGATATTTCACTGTGCTCTGACGTAAATATCACTAATGAGTCACAAATAAATGCTCTCACTTACGTAGTCTCACTTTCTCAGTGCAGATGAATTGCACCAAAAGTGGTGGTTCAAATGACTTCTGATCAGAAGGTTGTGAGTTCAAATCCCACCAAGGTTCCACTGCTGAGTCCTTTGTTGCTGTATAACTGAGATAATCGTACGTCGCTCTGGATGAGGGCATCTGCCAAATGCTGTAAACAGAATAAATACTCTACATGTAGATATTAGTGATTTTGCAGCAATTATTTGTGCAAAAAAGTATCAATGAAGGTGTTCATTTGTTTGTTTGTTTGTTTGAGGGTGCGTTTCTCAGTCTGAATAGAAACAACCTAAAACGCTGCTTTGTGTGAAGGTGTTTTCTCCACCAGCATTTTCTTCTTCTGGACCGGTCCAGTTTGCAAATACGAAGTGGTCTAATGAAACACTTTAAAGTTATTGGAACATCTTGAAAAAAAAATGAGACCTGATGTGAAATGTAGGCTGAGGCACGCAAAGCGCAGTAACACGTTTCCAGACGGTGAGATTTTCCGCGTTCTTTCTCGTTATCAGGATGGAGAAGATATTCGGCGTTAGGTCAGGGTGAGTCTGGTGCTCAGAGAGAAATGGATAACACTTCATTGTACATGGATTGGTGTCACAGGAAGTGTTGCGGTGATCCGTGAAACACGTTTATTCACACCGAGGAGGAAGTTCGACTAGCAAATGGTTTCCGCTGATAATTTCATGCTTGTGTGTAAATCAGACCATATCAATCACCTCATTTCTGTGTGGGTTTCCTCTGGTTTCTCGGGTTTGTTTCAACCTTTTTATGATTGTCAACCATAATTATTGCCCCTATCTGTGCAAGAGGCACTGCAATAAACCTGGAATCTTAACTGGTCGAATAAATATTCCTAAAAACAAGTTTGCATAGCCGGCATAGTTTCCGGAAATTAGGAGGACACCAGAGAACCCTAAAGGAAACCTATGTTAGCATAGGATAAAGATACCAGACGTCTAGACAGAATTTGACATATAGTTTAGAATTTCCTTATCGCTGTTCTAATAAGCTCCACTCTTCTGAGAGGGCTTTCCACTAGATTTTGGGGCATGGCTGTGTGGATGTATTGTTCATTCTGTTGCACAGCTCCCGATGTACACAAAACAATGTCGGTGCTCCCTGTGACTGTGCTGCCATGTATGTATGTATGTAAGTATGTATGTATGTATGTAAGTATGTATGTATGTATGTATGTATGTATGTATGTATGTATGTATGTATGTATTTAATTGCGATAAGCCACATCGAACACTAGAGGGAGACAGAGCCACTTACAATTTCTCTTACACCACGTACCGTAACGGCGGTGCTTGTGATCGCCCTCTAGCGGCTGTTGTTGTACACTGCATGTGTGTGTGTGTGTGTGTGTGTGTGTGTGTGTGTGTGTGTGTGTGTGTGTGTGTGTGTGTGTGATTGAGAGAGAGAGAGAGAGAGAGAGGAGAAGGAGGAGTGAAAGACGAGTTTGTCCTGTGTTCTCCCAGCAGCAGGAGGGACGCAGCTCCACACTGGAAGCCCGGGACGCTGCACTCCGGCTCGGATGGTTTCATGGTGACACGCCGCCGGTGCTCTACGAGCCATTAGATCCACTGGATCCTTGGATCGCTGCAGGATCTCTGCAGGCTCTCTGGTAAGTGCGATGTCCGGCTGTTTTTTTTTTTTTTTTTTTTTTAATAGCACATGGATTTGGGATTCTTAATGATCTTGAACGTTAGGCTAGTTTTCTTGCTAGCATTCTTCCTATGCGACCCAGCAGCTCACTCCTGGGGGAACAGATCCATTGGATCACTAGATCACAGGATTTTACAAATACACCACAATAAACTGGCTAGGGATCTTAAATGTATTTATATATATATTTTTTTCTGCTAGCAGCTAGCAACTAGCCTCATTCACCGGAAGGAATCCATGTGGAAAGCTAGATATGTGGAGCAGCAATGCCTGGAGCGCGCGCACACACTCACACACACTCTCACACACACTTACACACTTATTTATCTGTCTGAAACTCTAAGTAAATAAGTAGTTAGTACCAATAATCAACTAACCAGCTGTCTGTCTCTATTTCCAGGCAGAATTGGGTCTGTTCACTGAGCTAACACTCACTCCAATCTCTATCTATTTACTTTACATTCTTCTTCTTTCTAATGTTATAACGCGACATAAAGGATGAATTAGGTTTATAACCGTGCTGTAAGAACTTCATTCACACTCGAGTATGTGTTCCTTTGGGTTCCTGGCATGCACCTACCTCAGGATGATAGCAGAAGGTTTCCTAATGTTGATGTGTGTTATGAAGGACCTGAGGTTACTCTAAAGCTCTTTAAAGCTCCTCAGATCGGCTTCTTGTACCAGAAACGAAGGTATCGGAGGGTCCGCTGGTCCCTGAAGTGGTACTAGAATGGCTTACCGCAGGGTTGAACCCCAGAGTTCTTTGACTTCTTGTTTGTGGAGGAGATGTTCCCTCTTTTCTGGTTCTCGATGCCACTCTTCCTATCGCTAGAACACCAGAACCCGTTTCTAGAGAAATAAAGATCTCAGAATTTGTCACCTGAAGGACTATATAATATGTATTCTTAAAAATAGGCTAACTTTGGCCTGAAATCCAAACAAGGGTTTTGGAGCTTCGGTGGCATGGACATTAATACAATTACGCAGAAAAGTACACAAATTAGTTTATTAGTTTGCAGGGGGAAAAAAGGAAGCTTTTCAGTAACTCATCCTGGGTTTGTCCAATAAAACGAGCTCGAGATGTGAATGTCCTGCCCCTTTGTCTACATATACTATATACGAAAGGGGTGCACATACTTTTGAGTGTGTAGCAGTAGTATGCGAGTATTTGCATAAGTTGACTCCTCCCATAAAAGTTCTGCGTTTTGTCAAATAGCATTCACTCGAGATCATGAGGCTCTTATGGTGCTTGGCAATCTATCTAGATATAGTATATTCTAATGGGGTGTACATACTTTTGAGTATGTATCAGTACGTGAGTGGAGAACACGTGAACACGTGGAACAACAGAGACGGTCGTTACTCACGCCAGCATCGTGATCAATCTCCTCATGTACATTTCAGCTTTTCGTATCCGTAGCGAAATTTTCCTCTACACCGCATAACGCAGTCCTTTTTACGAGCGGAACATAATTTCGATCCGAGTTTCCTCAGGAACGTATTAAGTGGTGCACCGCAAATTTGTTCGCTCTCCGCCTTTGAGCGAATTTTTTAAATTATTGTTGTTCAATTTGAAAACACACACCGATGTCAGGGGTTTAAAAACAAAAGAAACGCACCGAACTGGAAATACGATTTGTTTTGCACGTGCACGAAAACGCTAAAGAATTCGTAGCACTAGCGTTAGCTGCTAACCAGGAAGTGACTAGAAGCTAATCCTAGTGCTATGGATTCTTTAGCGGTTTATGTCCAGCTTCAAGAATTTCTCTTTAAATTAGAAAATCTGGACAATTCCGCATATCGAGGGAGGAGAAGAATGAAGGAGGAAAGGAATGAAGATGTTTTAGTTTGCTGAAATACGTAGAACATATCTTTTAGAAAATTTTATATTACATGTAAAATACACACACACTTGTATACACACCTTTATTACCTAAATGGTGACTAACAAATATAAACTATATAACTATACCTTCACCTGGTCTCTCCGGCACTGCTCTGATCGGAAAGTCACGTGACCCCAAGTGCCACAAGTGCACAGCTTAAACTGGGACTCTTTTTTGTTTCGTTAATAAAAGTATGTGTCCGCATGCTGTCGTAGGAAATATAATCGGCACCAACCGACCAATGAGCATTAAGCTTTCAGAAACTTGATTACCGTAATTTCTATACGGACTATAAAGCGCACCCTTATATAAGCCGTAAAATTTTACGAATATTTTTATTTTTAACATAAATAAGCTGCAGTGAAACTACACTGAAACTAATGAACTTTACACAGGCTTTACCGAAAGACAGTGTCTGTTACACGGAGTAACGGGTGAAATATGTTGTGGCTCCTTTAAGAGCAGAGCGACATTTTGGGAACAGCACGTCACTGCATTCTTCTGGTATTATTGCGTGTGTGTGCGTGTGAGACTGAGGAATATGTCCTTATTATTTTCTGATGCTCATTTCTAAGTTTCTTTGAATAACCCGTAACGCTGTTGCCAATAAAAATAAAAAAGCACGAGTTTTGGAAACATGTCTGTGCTTTTATGATTTCTGTTGTAACTGGAGTTAGTGAGCTCTCCCTTCACCCTGACTCAACACGTTACAACGGCTTGTATCTAAACAGTAGCCTCCAAGTAAGTCATTGTTCACTGTCTTCCTCTTTCCTTTTACAACTACAGTGGTACCTTGAGCTACGAATGCATTCATGTACGAGTTTTCTGAGGTACGAGCGGTGACTTGGTCAATCTTTTTGCTTTGTAACGCGAGCAAAAAATTAAGGTACGAACTCGAGACGCCGCTGCTGGATGGCGAAGGCGAAGCCAGAAAGATTGTGACGAAAATTAAGATAAGCAGAGAAGAAAAAGTAAAAATTTGAAAGTTTACATAGTGTACAGGAGTGATATTAAAAAACCAGTTTTCCCTCTGCCTCCGCTTATCGCCTCTACCACCCCTCCACACACACTCACACACACACACACACACACACACACACACACACACACACCCCCCACCGACGTTTTCGTTAGCTCAAGTCGTTTCATCTCCAAGGAAAATACACTGAATAAAACCTTATTATATCTTTACATACTCTTTCTATTATGATTTTATACACGATTGGTTATTTAGAAATGTATTTTCCAATTTAATAACATGAAAAACTGGTGGGGTGCATTTTTATTTTTCGTTTCAGTTCGGAGATGTCATTGTTCTAATGTTATGGGGTTCAGTTTTTTGGCTTGAAGTTTGTGAAACCGGGAAAAATTCATAAATTAGCCGCTTCTTTGTTTAAGCCGCGTGGTTCAAAGCATGGGAAAAAAGTAGCGGCTTATAGTCCAGAAAATACGGTATACCAAACGAAAACTTCAGCATGTTTTGCTGTTCTATTAAGTCAAAAAAAAAAAAAAAAAAAAAGACCAGCAACAATGAAAACCTTTTTGTTTGCAGCTCGGATTGATTGTTACATTTTGTTAATAAAAATTAAAAATTTTTTTTGCTTGTAAAATGACAAAATTGTGTTTGTGTCACTACGCAATAAATAAAGCTTTTCATGCAAATCAACTTGGCCTGTATTTCATGCGGAAACAAGGAATAAGAGAAAAATGGAGAGAAAACATTGGTTAGGGAGACACAGACACCATCATCTGGTGATGGTTGTCTGATGGTTGATTGTTCTGCAAACAGAACTGGAGGTATAGGGCGGAAAAAAAAGTTTTTTTGTGTGTTATTTGTATTACATTTCTTATACAAGTATTTTCCTGCTCCGACATTAAACTGGATTCAGGGATCTGCTGCGCATGACAGCAGACTCTCCATTGTTTCTTAGCGCCGTTCTTTGCTTCGAATTGTGAAGGATTTGCACTAGACCATCCATCATGAGGAATTTGGACATGCTTGATAACATTCCTTGTGTAGGAATGTGTAAAAGGAAGCGCTAAAAATAGCTGGCGTCTGGGAAATGCGGGTAAAAAATGGCATTATCTTGCCCTCACTTTATTCATCTTAATAAAAAATTATACATCAAGCCGTGACGTCTGGATGAGCTACCGAGAGAAGATCTTGAAATCAGGGGAGGAGATTTATATCTTTACCCAGTGTCTTTCCAAAATGGTTTCATTTGTAGGATGGTACGAGGCTAATGATTTTAATAATAACCTAAATGTACATTTCGGGGCAAGACGGGTCACAAGGTCGGGTCAGGACATGGCTTGGTAATAACGAACGATGTTGCTCGATTGTTCTGCTTACGAGGCAGCTAAGCCTAAGCTGTATTAAAGTCGAAGTGCTGATGAAGTAAGGTGAGCGTTAGGGACTCTAAAGTAGCTTATTAGAAAGGTTATGGTCTATGGACACCTCAGCGTGAGGTGAGATCCCATTCCACATTTAGTCCCCATTTCCTGTTAGAGAAACTTCCACTCTTCTGGGAAGATGTAGATTTTTGAGTGGAGATTTTGTGCTCGTTCAGCGACGAGTACTAAAGATCATAATTTGTGGATAATCGTGTTGGAAAGTTTGATTGGTGGTCTGTATAAAGGCCGATCAGATGGTGCAAAACTTAGGAAACAGCCAAAACACCAATCTTATCAGACAGTTTTCAAAGTTGGCTAGTGCTAAGACATAGCGGGACAGTTGAGCAACTCAAGTGCGACTCACTCGGCTGTTGGTAACCGAGATGTTTCAAAGACAGACAAATGCATTAATAATCAGCCGCTGTCTATTGCGGAAGACGAAGGGTTCTGGCGACTCATGTTCTTAAAGTGTGGGGTGCGGCCCCCTAGTGGGAAATAAAGTATGAAGTTCATACACTCGAAGCAACCACAAACAAACAATTAGGTCACTAAAGCAAGTAAATGAAAACACAAGTTAGAACCACTCTTTAATGTTCTCCAGTTTTTAACTTGATACACAATAAATAACGTCAAATAATATCATGATTAAATAAATAGATGGCTTCAAATATAGCCTGTAATCTGTAATCGGATGATACAGCTTCCAGTAATCGGGTGTTTTCCCAAAAATCCTGATCGGCGACCCCCTACAGGAGATGTTCCACTCCAACCAATGTAAAGCATATGTTCATAGAGTTGGCTTTGTGCGCAGAGGCGGTGTCAGGAACAGGTTTTTGGTCAGCTAGTTCAAGTAAAGGAAAAATTTAATTCTACTTCATCGAAAAGCATCTTATACGAGGTGGTATCAAAAGGTTTAGAGTCTAGCCTGGTTTACAAAAAATTACTTCATTATCTAGGTTTATACAACTTCACCTTTAAAATAGTCCTCTTGCACAGCAGTACCTGCCACTTCTGGAATATTTCCTGGATGTCAAGCACTTTCTGGCATTCATTCTGAATGTTGTCAAAAAAGGTGACCTTTGAGCCTCAATTTATCTTCGGGAAGAGGGCGAAGTCTGCAGGAGCTAAATCTGGTGAGGAGGGTGGGGAGTAGGGGAGTTTCTTATAAGAAGCTCAGTGATGGAGTGCGTCAGAATAGTAGACGGCTGTAACGCATGTGGTCAAATCAGCACCAGCTGCACAATGTTCACTGGACGATGTCTTTTGGCACACTGACTTATGAAGGTCGGTGCTCCCTGTGACTGTGTATGCAGCCTTCTGCTGCCATCTGCTGATGTGATACAAAACTAGTCTCGAAATGTTTTTATACCACCTTGTATAACTGTCAGCCTTCAAGTTTGTGGTTACCAGTTTGGGGAAGAACTACATATGACTGGGAAAAGGCAGGTGTCGCAATACTTTTGTCCATCAAGGGTAATATTGAAACACACAAAACAATGTTTGGGCAACAGCAGAGGCTCTTGCATTTCTTTACCCAAGAGATTGGCAGAGGCAGAAGAGGTTAACGAACTCCACAGTGAAAAAAGAGGAGGTCTTTGTATAGACCGAGAGAAAGAAAGAGAAAAGATAGGGGGGGGGAACGGAAGGACAAACGCCTCTGCCTGGTTGTGTTGCTATAAATCTTCTCGGTTGGAAAGGTAAACGATAGAGAGCGCCTCGGAACGAAGAGGGAAAAAAAACCAAAACAATCAAACGCGGTCATTCAATAAAGAAAGCGAAGACTTTGTCAGAAATGCCGGAGGGACCGCCGGGGAGGACCAAGAGTCAATAATGTAAGCTTCCAGATAGCCTGAGGTTCGTATCCCAGGCCTGCGAGAGGTGAACTTAGAGCCTGCGTGATGCGGTTAGATTTTTTTTGTTATTTTCTGTTCACGGCCGATAGAGTTAGCGCTGCTGAATTAATATGACTCGATGCAGGTCAATACTTCTGTCCTCGGCTTTTTAATCCCGTTTCAAAAGACGACAAGAACGTGTACGTGTCCGGTACAGCGCTGGGAATATTAGGATCAGGATATCCCCAGAGTAAACCAGCACCCCCCCCAACTCCTCCTTTCCGTCTTTTGGTAGCGTATTGAAGCCAGATGACCTCGGGCAGCCCTCCAATCTGTAGCTCTGCTAATACACTTCAGCTCGTGCTGTGCAGCACCGCAGGGTTTAGCCCGTACGATAACGGGGGGTGGGGTTGGCGGGGACGGGGGAGTCCGCCATGAGCAATCAGACAAATTGGACAGGGCAGAGGGAATCCGAGCGCTCTCTGAGACTCCCGCTGCTCTCCTTATAACTCTCGATCCGTCTCTCTCATGCTGGCTGTCTGCTCAATAAGGCGCTCAGCTTTCTGCGCCGGTGGAAGTTTATTTATAAAAGGAAAAAAAAATGGCGTTATGTAAGAGAGAAAGGAACTCATTTGATTCAGTATGGTTCCTGTGACAATTGAGGCCCCGTGTAATGAGCTTTGGTTAAAAAAGTTTATAATCACAGATATTTTTTTCCTTTACGTAACGCTATATAGGTTAATCAACCGCTTCTAATTTGGTTTCGCTTTTTTTTTTTTTTCCTTTAATTTTTCCTACCATTGACTCTTTTAAGCATCGTAATTACTCGTATTGTTCAATCGCACAAAAGTAGCTTCATTACCGTTCACGCGTCCTGGGGATGCAGCTAATTTTCCAACGCAGCGTGATGGAGTTATATTGATATTCCTGAAATGCACTATGTCGTCTACGATAGCATGAAAGGAGCAATAATTTGGTCCACTTCTTCGATTCAGTGTGATTTTATTCAGCGCTAGTTTCTGATTGGATTCCTATTCAGTCCTATTAATAGATGTATAAAGCATTGAAAAATCTTTAAGTAAGTCTTCTATTTCATTCCTCAATAAGCAGAAGCAACGCTCTACCCCCAGAACGTGCAGGTTAGCAAAAGGAGCTTTAGCAAGGAGTTGCGTGTTGAAATGTCTGCGGTTTTGCTAGAAACGGAAAAAATGATTGGTTGTATTAGGACCATTTGGGCCATTGCAGACATGTCCGGGAGGAATGTAGGTAATTCCACATTCAACTTCCTCTCTTTGCTTCTGTTGATTTGATTTTTAATGCTTTTCTTGCTTTTTTCAAACATGTTTTGTTGCCTGTAGTAAAATTGTCTGGCTGCGCTGGGAGCCTGGCGGTTTTTTTTTTCTCTGTCTGAGAAGAGTAAGATGGAGAAGGAGTGTTTGCACCTTTAATACTAATATTACATTTTATATTTATTTCTTTTTTTATGTCTATGCATTCGATATCAACCAGATCTGGGCTTGAAGTTGCCCTTTCTGACTCGATTAAAAAAATGTGTGCTAGCATCTTAGGGATCAGCAGCAAGTATTTGCTAGCTGTTGCATTTGATGGGTCGACCAATTCATTGTTTTTTGCAGATTAATCATCGATAGTTGATGGTTGCAGCAAAAGACTATCGGCAAAAATCCATACAGATAGTTTTTCCGGGTCGTGTCCGTTGCAGGATCGGCTCAGAAGGTTCGCTGTCATTATGTACGATCCAACCTAGCTATCGTTTAAAATCCTCTATCATTCCTGTTCTCTGTTCAGATGAACAAAGTTTACTGTAATATGATGGGTGATTCTTTAATAATGGGGTTAAAAAAAGACTACTGGGGCTCTTAATCATGTATTTGAAAAAAAACGAATGGAACGCTTAGGTGTTAATTTCCAGGAATGCTTTGTTTTTCCAGCCAACAATTCCGTCCAAAAAACCTTTTGAACCTACTTTTCCGTTTGTATTGTTCTCTGACACCTCTTTTCCTTCACAAGTCCAATAAACTAAAATTAGGTTTAGTAGTCCTCTTCTCAGTGTTGGCTGTTTCTAATTAACCAAGTGCTTCTGTAATAAAACTGCTGGCCTTCAAAACAACTCTGAGATTCAGTGCATTGGCGTTGCAAAGCTTTGTGTTCATCTCTAGAGCTGCGTCCATAAGCCTTTACATTTCCTTCTCTACTCCGTTTCGAAATGGGTATGTTGTGAGATCATCATATGGCAGCTTCACGAGCCTTCTGGCGATCAGGTCTCATCCTCCTTTGCAGGCAGACGAGCACGTTCTTCCTGGTTTCTTTTAGCTTTGCATAATTAAAACCCATGTTGGCCCATTGCATAATGCCGAGCTTTCTTCTCTAATTAATGTTTCCTTTGTAGCGGCATCCTGATTAGTTGTGGCGGAATGCTGACATGATTTAATTGCTCATCAGTAATTAAAAGCATCTTTGTATGAGCAGGGACATGCAGCCAAAGCTGAGATCTAAAGTCTCACTCAAGCAGGCTAATGAATGGAACGGCTCAGATTTGTAGAACAATTGCTTTTACATCAAAACCTTCAGAGAGGTTCAACAGGCACCGCAAAGGTTTCTTCAGTACCTTATTTATTTATTTATTTATTTATTTCTGCGCATTAAAGATAACTTAGGATCTCTTTTAATTGCTACCTCCGTAGTTGTTCTTTTCTGCCTTCCTTGGGACTTGAATTCTTGGAGAAGTGGGAAAAATATAATTATATAATACATTTAAGAATTTAAGCACAATTGTGTGTTATTCTTCAAATGAGTTGGTGGTTGGACATACAGTACCTTGAGGACTGTAATGTTTCAAGAACCAGGGCTTTTATTTATTCAACTCTCTCAAAACACTTCTCTCTGACAAAATTAGGCCTCATATGGTAAGACTGATGTTTCTAGTACTGTAACTAAACTGTGTTCGAAACTGTAAAGTTTGTGTCCACTGTAGAATCGGATTCCTGCATTCTGAGACACTTTTCTGCTCACCATGGCGGTTAAAATGGCTATTTAAGGTAGCAGAGACGTCCTGTCTTTGACATAAAGGTTAACAGTTGGCAGATGCATTTATCCAGACCGACTTAGTTATTTTATGTGTACAACTGAGCAGTTAAGGGCCTTGCTAAAGGGCCCAGCAGTGGCAGCTTTGTGGTGCTGAGATTAACTATGAGATCAACCCTTAACTTCTCAATTGTAAGTCGCTCAGGATCCGAGCACAAGCCAAATGGCGTTCATGTAAATGTACCTTAAGGTTTTAAAATTCTTTGCACCATCTGATTAAATCTAGATTTTGTTGTGGGCACAGAACCCAAGAGATCAACTGTTTCTGAAAAACCCAAACTTGCCAGTCTGGCTTTCAGAAACTGTGCCAAGTCTCTGAGATGACATTTTTATTCCTTTCATTTTGTGGTTGATGTGAATGTTAACTCTAAAGCCCTAATAATGTTGCCTTTCAGTTGCTTCTCTTAGGGGTTGGCACAGGTTCCCCTTCCTGATGTACATCTCTATTGTCTGTGTTTGTTATTGTTTTTAGTGCAAGGTTAGTCTATGATATTGAGTGATCCCAGAGGGGAAATAAAAGGAAAATGAAGCACTGGGGTATAGTACTTGATCAAAAATTACAACAAATTAAGCACGTAAATGTCAATTTGCTGAATATTTACCAGTTGACAATTACATAATCATCGGCTCGTATTCCATGACAATATATCTTTCACAAACGCGAGTGCACAGGAATACAGCGCTCTCAGCTTTCCTGCCACTTCTAGAATGTGTCCTTGAAGTCTTCTTTCTGAATTGTGTCATCGCCTTCTTCGATTCGCCCTGGATCTTCGCAACTGTGTCAAAACTGCGAGCTGGATCTTCATCTTACGGAAAGAGGGCGAAGTCCGCAGGAGCCAAATCTGGCGAGTAGGGTGAGGTCATGTAACTCGCTCTCCGACGATCATCATGCACAAGTTGCTGAAGTACAAGTTTAGAAATTTTCGGGGGATTGAGCTGGTCTAAGGTCCTCCTGATCTCTTGTCATGTTCCAGTGATGTTCTTCTGCTCTTGAAGCACGCATACCATGAAGGGTTTATGTATGTCATGTCAAACATCTCTGTGGCAGACTTGCCCAGTTTTACGTTTGCACTTTGTTCTAACTTTCTGTCCATGAGGAAACTGCAAATGTGGTATCCACATAGCGCTCATCCTAAAGCATTCTCTATATCCGGTACTGTCGTGTTCATCTTCAAGCACACCTGCTTGACTTCCCGCTCCCCAGGTGGATGCTTGTGGGGGTTGAGGCGTGTCGTCTGAGAGCCCCCATAGCTCCACCTCGCATTCTGCCAAGCAAGTGGAAAAAGGAATTAATCTTCAAGAGGAGCATGCCAAAGCAAGGGACTGCAGAACTGTGTGCTTTCATGGCGGGGACACTGCCGAATCCTGGCTGCCTTCAACCAACCCTCTCCCTCATCTTTACGTTGTCCAAATGATGCCATCTGGTCATCAGATTTCATTCCTTTTATTTCCTGTAAACTCTTTCGAGGCTCAGCTTGTGTTCATTATCTTTAGATAATATTTATAAAACCGTTGACATTACAACGGGGATGTAAACAAACTTGTAGGGAAGATCATTGTGCTGTCAATATCTCGTGAGCATCAGGGAACATTTGGGCACCAGGGCGTGACGTTCGAACTCGTTTTTTCTCTCTATCTAACCGAATAAAATGCCTCGGTTGTCTAAAAGACTGCAATCCTGTGTTTCACGGCTGAAATACGAGTCTCCTTGAGTGCATTGCTCATGCACACACATTTGGATGCAGTCAGTAGTCGTGTAGGTTCCAGGAGATACACCCTCTTTACTCAGAGTCACAGTTTATGTTCAAGCATCGTGCCAAAACATTATGTCCTCCTAAAAAGAGGTATTGGACCTGCTTTTTTTTTGGAAATGAAACTCGCCAAGGTAGTAGATTATACAGACAAAAGTTTGTGTCATTATCTAAGGAAGTGGAAGTCCGTGGGCTGCAAAGTTTTTCCTTTCTTTAATAAAGGCCAGGTTGATCTGTAACAGAAATGTCTTTGAGCCTGTGTGACTACCATTATCACTGTGCAGACTTTATTATGAAATGCTTGATTGGTATATTAATATATTGTTTTGCATCATACAGACAAATGAGCAATACTTTTCCAAGAGATATATCGCTTAATACAAGAACATTATTAATAGGGCTTTCGGTTCGGTGCACACGTGAATGCAATCGAGTGCAATCCTTTTTTTTTTAGGTGTGGAACATAGTTAAAATCTATTAACAGTAATTAAACAATAATTAAAATCTTTGGGCAATAATTAAACAATAAAATCTTTGACCTTTTTCTATGGCATTTCATTCAAATAGGTAAAAAATTAAGACTGTTAATGTTCACAAATGTTAATAATAATAAACTGCATTAATAAAAAAAAAACCAAAAAAAACAAGCAATTATATGTTTTACGTTTCTTTCCAAACCCTTAGCACCACAAAGCTTTCACCTATGGGAACCTGAGCAGTACCATTAAACCGTAACTGCTCAGTTGTATGTAAGTAAAGATAAGAGTTCTGCGAAATACCATAAATGTAATTGTCTTAAAGACAATTTTATTCTCCTCAAGTTACTCTTGCATATAACCGTACTGAAACCAAGAGGCAGTAAGAAGAAAAAAGTCTAATTCACTTTTCTTGAAATTTCACAATAAATAAAGGGAGTACACACCCTTTCATTATATACCTTGCCCCCTATTTCACCCCACCGTCATCTTTACTGACAAGTGTACAATAGCTTTGCAGCGTTTTTTTTCCTCCCCCAGCCCACCGCTTCCTCAGCTCGCCTTTCTGCCCTTTCGTTCGAGCCGCTGAAGTCTTTATTCGGAGACACGTTCTGACTCGTTTTACATTTGCGCCGCGGTATTGGGTCTCGAACGAGTCGTCCATCGTAAATGGGACACTGATGAAATCCCCGTAGGTTATTTATTGGCAGCACAGTGGCTGCTTGTTTTCCCAACAAAGCTGTTGTTGCCTTTTGTCCTGTTTTTTTTTTGTCTGCAGCCGAAAACATTCAAGAGAATGGCGTATCAAACCTGTATTTGTTTCTGTCCGGCGTAGCAGGCGTGAAGGCCACTCTTGATTCTTAAGTAAAGAAAAGAATCCACGATGCAGCGCTGGAACATCGTGCTGTTTATTGGAGTTTGCAGTTTTCAAATGTTTTAAGTTAAATGTAAAATGCATTATTTAGGTTTAATGTTGTTGAGAAGTTCTCATAGTCTCTAGTTTCCTATCTTCTGGGAAGATGTGGAGGTTTGGGCTCATTCAGCCACAAGGGTGTTAGTAAAATCAGGTACTGATGTAGGTGATGTGAGGAGGCCTGGGGTGCAGTCAGCGTGGGTTGAGGTCAGAGGTCAGAGCAGCAGATGTTCCATTCCAACCCATGTAAAGCATATCTTCTATGTGCACAAAGGCATTCTTATGCTGGAACAGGTTTGGGTCTCCAAGTTGAAGGAAAAAATGTAACGCCACTGCATCCAAAGACAATTGTGCTGCTCCAACTTACAGGTGTCCACATACTTTTGCCCAAATTGTGTACGTTATAGCAGCTATAAACGCTTGGTTCATACTAGTATCTCACTCATTTTACATTTTCTTTTTTAATAAGGTTAAAACAATTTAACGGCATGTTGGCGAGAAACCGCAGAGCACAAAGATTCCGTGTGCGAAACAGGACAGCAAATTTTTGTTGAAAAAAACATGCCAATTGTCATGGATTTCACCAAGCATTTTTCCATGACTGAGCCGTTCCTATGGAAACACTATCATATTAGAACCAGGCTATTGATACAAATCTGTGATTTAGGATGCAGTGTTTAGAGATGCTGTTCTAGGACCTTCTGACCAATGAGACATTGTTACTTGATAGTATTTTGCTATGCAGTCCCATCCCTAATGCCGTGTAGTCCAGGCGTCCTTGTTTTTAAAGTCCATTCTTATTATTTATCTGGCATTGCATCAGGATTCTGCAGGGTTCTGCCACGTATGATGAAATAAGTTACACAGGCCTTGACCTTGATTTGTGATCTCCGAGTTTGTGTGTGTGTGTGTGTGTGTGTGTGTGTGTGTGTGTGTGTGTGTGTGTGTGTGTGTGTGTGTGTGTAAACCGCTCAATAGCTGTTCGGAATGAAAGCATCTTAAGCTCCCGAGAAAAGGTCAATAGACTCGCTTGTCATTAAAGTAAGTGAATATTGAAGAGAATCGGAAGGACAATACGTCGGACCTCCAGCACCTCGTTGAAATATTTATTAACCAGATAAAGCGTAATAGGTACCGTTATTCCCATCGAGGGAGGAAATTAAGTCTTCTATTTTCCGGGTTAATCAGCGAGGCTTTGCTTTTTTTTTTTATTTATTCCTGGCTTCTTCTTCACTTGTCAGTCCGAATGTCGAGACCTTTCGGCACAGACACACTTTTGATTACTTTGGCACAGGGGAAGATTGAAGTTCAGATGTCAAGAGCGGCGCCAAAACAAGTGGCTTGTTTTTCTGCCGTGGCCCCGATGTTTTGCCAGCGAGCTGACAAGTCGGTGAATTGTCACGCTGAGCCGGAGAAGGCGAGATGAAAAGCCGTTCGAGTCCACTGCACATTTCTTCAGCAGAACTCCTCGAGTGTCTCTCTCTAACCTACAGCTGTCATTTTAGCGCCGGCGCGAGGTCCCGCTAAATCGAGAGGAGCGCCGGCACCGGGGCAAAAGCAAGCCGATTAAATGTATTAAAAGTAAAGTGTGCTGCAGGGTTCGAGCTTTCCGAGCTCTTCATGTAAAGTGCTGCTAAGGCCGTCTATAGAAGAACCTTCATTTCTGCCTAGCTCCTGGCTAACTTCTTCATTCAAATCGGATGCGTCATTGATCTCATTATTACCGCTTTACAGTTCTCTCAGCTGCCTTCGTTGCAGATTTCCTACCTTAGACTCGGAGCAGGCAGAGGAAATATCACCTCAATTCGGAAATCCTGGAAAGGAAACGTGGAACGTTTGAGTGAATGACAGCATGACCCCTCCCAGAGTCAGGGTTAGGATGAAATAAAAAAAACGACACAAAAACGCTAGTGTTTTGCAAAAGTATTAAAAAAAAAAAGGCTCTTTCATGAAGGTCATGTTTTATTCAGAATTTCTTGCGCAAAAATATGAATAAAATTGATGTCATTCCAAATTGAATGTCCTTCCAAACCAGACCTTCCCATTCCTGAGCACACAGTTTTAGCACACAGAAATTCGATGAATATTGCAGACAGTTTGTTCTCTATAAGCAGTAGCTTGACTTGTACAGGAGATTATATTAAGCTTATATTTGCATACATTTTTCTTGAAATTTTGCACTAACGTAATTCATCAATAAATACAAAAGTTTTAAAATGTTTGGTTATTCCTATTCAAAGCCCAATTTTGGCTCACTCACATGCCGGCTTCCACATACACATCTTCTGTTTGCTAAATGTCAAATTATTAACAAATTACAGTGGACTCTTCGGTTGGCTAGACCATGTATCGATTTTTCTAAGTTACGATGGGGCCATTGCAACGCTTCTCCATCATGTTTGATTTTTTATTTATTTATTTTTGCTTCCTTGAAACATAGAAGTTCAGCATTAAATACAAAGATTGACTTTTTTTTTCTGTTTATCCACTTCAAATTGACGAAAATATACCAAAAATGTGACTCTTATCGAATACGGATTCACGAGCTTGAGGAACTGTGAGAAAACAAAAGAACCCTTAGTTTTCTTTATGTGCACCTCACAATGTAGCTGTCCAAGTCACGTTTTTTTCTTTTTTTTTTTTAATCCTCCACTATTCTAGAAAACTGCTGACGCCAGGACTGCGAGCCATTTTTCGTACCCGAGATATTTTTTGAGAGTCTCTCATCGTCGTTGTAGCTCCAGTAGTCAATCACATGAAACGGTCAATTATCCACTTTCTCGTCCGCCTCTTCTTGTTGGGGTAAGTATTAGGACAGAAGGAGGAACGAAAAAGAACACGCTTGCTGAGTTTATTTGGAAATCTCACTTCTTGCATCCAATCGTTCAGAACTTAAAAAAATTATTTGTTTCAGGAGTCGGTCTGAAGACATGTGTCTTGTGGCGTCCCGAGATACAAAATGGTCGTCTCCTGTAGCAGGGGCATGTTGGACATAGAAGACTGGGCCTGTGGGACATGTGGGAAGGAGAAAACAAAAATTATGACTCATTTGCAAGGGCAGAGATCGAGTCAGTATCTATAACATGTCCATGAGGCATTAGCTAATAGAAGGGACTTTGTCGAGCAGCGATCTTGGCTGTTCCCCAGTGTCCTGCAGTGCCGAGTTCTTACTCACACCGCGCTGCTGCGATCTGGTGGAAAGATTTCTGCGGGGACGCTAAGTGTGGGCGGCGAGTCGCTTTTTTCCGAGTTCGGCGCTACTGAAAACTAATTAATTCGGGAACATGCATCCAGGCGAGTGTTTTAATTTATGCACGCTTACACGTATGTCTTGAAGACGCGTGCCAAATTGACTGTGAAAATTCCGTGGCACAAAAATAGCCAGCTGGAACAATGGTTTAAAGCGAAAGACATTTCGTATTTGGATATAAGATCATGGGGAATTTGGTGCGAAAGCAAAAGTACCCTTGAGTTTTCTGTGGTTGAAAGTAGGGCTGCGTATCGGCAAGACTCCAGCGATACAATACATATCGCGATACAGGGGTTGCGATACTATATTTTTCTATACCGTAAGCAAGGCGATATATGGGGATGTTTCCTTTTTTTTAGAAATAAAATATAATTTTACAAAATCTACCATTCGGAGCACGCCACCATATTCAGACCTTAATAAATGCATTTGCATTAATTACGTCTAAGATTACATGGAATTTACTTTATCAGTATTGCGTTTTTGAGAATCGATACAATATTGTCGAACAAAATATCGCGATACGTGTATCGATATTTTCTTACACCCCTAGGTTCTTGGTTGGCGTGTAGTTTTATTTGCAGAAATAATTTTTCTCTCATTCCTCAAAGGATTTTAGGATCCGTCTTGAAAAAGTATTGTGCAGCCAGAAGATGATTTTGGAATTACACAGTGACAAGAACCAAATGAATGAAGGAAACCATCCAGTGGGTTGATTGAAGTTAAAGACGGATGGTCCGACTGGTTTCAGCTGGCAGGAAGGCAACCATGACTCAAATAACCACTCTTTTTAACTGGGGTGAACAGAAAAGCATTTTGTAATGCTTTAAAACTTGAAGCAGCTAGGAAAGAGTTTACACAGAACAACGCTACAGATCATCTGAACTTGCCCCGAAATGAACAGCATTAGGTGAGCGATCAGGAATTAAGGTTTAGCTTGTTTATGGTGGATTTTTACATGTGGATTTCATCATTCATCATGATGATCTGAAGGGGTACGTCATGAAGGGCGGCGAACTACTTCCCTTTTTATTATCTGGGAGTTGTCATGTCAACCAGACTCAACGTCCAGAATACTGCACCTAACTCTTATATCAGAATCTTCACCGACCCCTTTTTATTATCGTATCCTTTGTAGTTTTAAAACATGGAATTTTGAGGCCTTTGTTGTCTATGTCACGAACGTGGCCTCTGTCTGGGTGTGTGTTCATATGCGTTCATAAAAAAAAAAAAAAAAAAACCTGGACTGGTCGCTGTGACTTGTCAATGTTCTCATACCCCAGAAGAGCTTTAGCACCTGGGTGAGGCAGCAGGCGAGTCTACATCCCCGAATTCTTACTGAATCTAAGATGAAAATCTGAAGACATTTTCGGGGCAAACATATCCACGTCTGTCAAGGCAATGGAGCAACAGGGCCCCCCCCACCCTCACCCCTCCTACAGCTGCTGATTCATCCCGACAACTGGGAGATGCATTCCAGACTGACTTTGGGGGAAGAAACCATTAGACCGACTCCTCCGCGGAGACCCGAGATTGGTATTTGCACCAGGAACGAGTTAGCGATGTTACTATATGCCTTCAATATCCATCCGTATTCCCATGCGCCTGCTTGCAGATGAGATTCACAGAGGACGAACCGCAGCAGAAAAATGAAATAAAATACCAACATATTTTGAAGCTTGCTGCCATTTTGGCCACGGTCCCTATTCGGCAGAGCAGTCCTCTGGTCATTCAGGAGGTAATGAAAAATGTGGCCCGCTGCGGCCGGAATTTCAGATTGTAGCCGGAGGACACCATTCATGACATTTTTGTGATTTAAAAATGCCTTTCTGATGTGCGAAAGGTGCAGTAAGCGTCGCTTCAGGCAACGCTTTGCTGATGCTGTTGTAAAGAATGTGCAGTTGCTTTTGCACCCAAACATCGCTCTAGGCTTGAGCCCCCCCCCCTCCGAGACCTCCACCAGAGCTTGACTAGACTGCTTTTAACCTCGGCTCTTGCACAGCAGGGGGATAGCTGGGTGTTCAAATTCCTCGTGAGTAATATGCATTCATTTTACTGAAATGATCAGGCATAATAGCTTCGACTATTTCAGTTTGGACTCCTTTAACTCCTTGGTCTCAGCATCCACGAAAGCACACACAGGAAAACAATAATCCAGTCTGCCAGACAGTCGAATCTGATTCCAGCCTACTGTTCTAAATTATGTCAATACCAAGCATGTTAGATGCGTCATTGCGAGGGGTGTAACGGTACACAAAAGTCACGGTTCGGTCAATTTCTGTACAGTTTAGGGGGAAAGACGCAAAACTTAAAATTTATTTATTTATTTATTTATTTTTTATTAACATTTGTGAACATCGACAGTTAACATTTTAAAAAACCAATCCCTGCTTGTTTAAAAAAATTTAATAGGTGAAAATAAAACCAATAAATGCAATACACATTTTTTATTCTATTGATTAAATTGTATAATAACAATTTTAAATAATTTCTATTATAATTATTATATTATAATTATTATAAAATAACTTTTTTTATTAAGTAGTTTACATTTGTTAGACCCTTTTGGGGTAATACAGGTGTGTATGTTTTTTCACATTAAAAAAAAAAAATGTTAATTTGTTCTACTTATTTCAGCTTCCTTTATATATCTGAATATCTGAATTTTAGAAACACACAAGATGATTATTTATTTATTCGTTTTTTCATTGTATTTATTTACTTTTATTTCTGCTATTCAATCATTCCTTCGATATGCAAAATATACAAAAATTTCTGATTCTAAGAGAAATGTTTAAAGCTGTAAATAAAACGGAAAAAGAATCCATATCGTTAGAACAAAGTAAAATTTGTTGCCGATGACAGGATTCGATGACAGGAAGTCGCTTGCGCAAAACGAAATCAGATTTTTTTTTAAGTGGGAGGCGGAGACTTAACAAACTTGCTGTCTGCTACTTACTGCCTTTGTGAGTAAACTCGAATTTTGATTGTTTTGCACGTAAAAAAAAACCCCAAGGATTTCATTTGGTACAAGTGTGCACCGAACCGAAAGCCCTGTACTGAAACAGTTCGGTACGAATACATGCACCACTACACCCCTTGTAAGTTTACAGTTAAGGGTGGATTCTATGGTACACTCCATGTTCACGTGACTTTTCGTACCAGAAATTTGTGGCAGCGGTTGAAAAAAAATCAAGGCTATAAATGAAAATTTAAAACAGAGTTGTGATGAAATTTCTGAAACAGGAGCTCATGGCGGGACATATTGAGAGGCCCCTCCCCCGCTTTTAAAATAGCCACTAGCGTTTATCTTTCCTCAATGCCTCATGGTCAAATGTCTGAACTAGAGTTCTTCAATACATTCTTTTCCATCAGGATTCTCGTCCGAGATGCTTTTACGGTAATATCTTTAGAAGACGAGGATGAATGTTTATCGGATTTTTCTAAAATTATGATTGAGTCAAGGTCGAATATCTGAAATAATTTTTGTTCTGGGTCCCGGAACGTTGTGCAGTAGTTTCTGGTGCAAATTTTTTTCAACGGCAACCATTTTGTAGGGAATGAAATTTGACTGCAAAGATTCAGTTTTTTGTCCTCAAAACTAAATTATCTAAAATAAGTCTTGATAAGCTCAGTTGCTTGCTTTGATGTATTAATTGGAAGCCATAGATGCCTCAAAAACTTTGCCTGTACCTTCTCTAAACTCTTGAACAGCAGATGTAACATGATACAGCGGTTTCTCTCCTCGTCTGTTTGTCTTAATCTCATAGCAAGCTCATAATAGCGTTAGCTGAGGAGTTGCGCATGATTGTGCTTCAGAGTTCCCTCATTTTACCAACAAAATGCGATATATGGGGGAAGAAATTATTGGGGCAACTGACTTTCCAGGCCATTCGTTAATTGTATGTATGACAATGCCCCTCTGCACAATTTCAGCTCCATGAAGATGTACTTTACATGGGTTAGATTGGAAGATCTGCTATAGAGCTCTGACCTCAAACCTTTTGAACACCTTTGGGATGAATGTGAACACTGACACCACCCCAGGCCTTCTCACCTCACCTACATCAGTACCCGACTTTACTGACACCCTTGTGGCCGAATAAACACAAATCCCCACAATCACGCTCCAAAAGCCAGTGGAACATCTCTTCAGAAGAGTGGAGGTTATCATAACAGCAAACAAAGAATGGTAGGTTTGACAAAAACATAGAAATCTTATTATCAGGTCCACAAACTTTTGTCCATGTAGCACATCATTCATTCGTTACCTTCCATGCCTAGTTGAGGCGGTGCGTACAAACATGCTCGTATTTACAATGCTCTGTAGCGCTTCCTGAGGACTTTTTGTTTTTCATTATCTTTACTTCTCTGGGGATTGTGTATCATTTGTGTATCTCCGGTTTCTTTTCCTCCAGCCTTAATTGTTCAGCAGGATCACGAATTAACGATGCTAAGCCTAACCTTGGAAAACAAATTCTCCAGAGAAATAAAGGTTGTGTTTAAATGAAATTACATTGGCCTTTTTTTTAACTAGAAGACCAGGGAAGAAGCGAGGATTTTGCTCAGATGGCGTAAGTTTTAGAAGCAGACCTGCGTCTTTGAGCTCAAGCTGAAGCAGCTGCATTGCTGTGTGTGTGTGTGTGTGTGTGTGTGTGTGTGTGTATGAAGGATGGCCTCAGCTGTTCAGACAGGCACCAGTGAAGTGTGACTCTGTTATTGTTGGCCGTCCTCCCAGCTCACCTTCGCTGTTTTCTGAAGCTATGACACATGCCAGCTGAAGATATAAGACCCTTGGGCAGCTGCAACAACCATTGACCAAACCTCTACACTTTTATTCGAACTTCAAAAAAGAAAAAAAAAGAAGAGACAATCACGTCAGTCCTCCTGCATAGTATCATGTAGCTCTGAGAGCACTGGATCATCAGTCATGCTGAGTGCAAAGCGCTTCATCAAGACGGCATCGGTGTAACCGTATGCAAAATGTTACTACGTTTCTGCTCGGGGTTTTGTCAGCTCTCAGTATATGGTTGTATATGGTTTCCAATTTTGCTTTCACTAGTAACGGAAGTTGAGTCATGTATTTGTAGTACGAACAGGCGTCATGGAGATTCTTTGAACTCGATCATGACTTGATTTTGAAATGGTTGTGGATAGAGGTCGATCGATTTTACTGATACTGATCGCTAGGTTGGATCGTACCGATAACCGATTATTAAATCGATAGTATTAAAAATGGATAATGGATAAATGGAAACACTTAACGCTTCATGTAAAATAATACTGAGCTTTTTTACAAAAATGAAAAACTGAATCACGATGATGGATTATCGTGAAATATGGATTGGAATGGCCGCAACCCGGAAAAACTATCGGTATGGATTTTTGGCAAAATATGATGGTTCCGGCAATCAACTATCTATGCCGATTAAAAGGCAAAACCGATAAACGTTGTTTCGGTGGCAGATTTGCCCAGTTTCACATAGCATTTGGTTAGTCTGCTCTTAGTTCTAACTTGCTGTCCATGATGAAATCGCGGGCGTGGTCAGAATAGCACCAGATGCACAGCTCCCGATGTACACAGGGTGATGTCTTTTGGCACAGTTACTTACGAAGGCCGGTGCTCTCTGTGACTGTGGCTGCCATCTGTTGGCGTGTTCCAAAACTAGTCTCAAAAACTTTTAGATGCCGCTTCGTAAATGTGTTTTGGAAGAAGCACATGGGCTCCACATGCCCATGATTAAGGAGAGCTGGTGGGTGGGAATTGTCCAAAACTCTACTTCAGGAAAGCCTTAAGTCTGCTGATAATTTCTAGTAGTTTTTGTCTATTCATGGGATAAAGGAATATGTGATAGTCCTGACTTTTGGTTACTGAGGTAAAAATGTGACTTGGGTTTAGGCTGTATCATTAATGGTCAGTTGAAGGTCCTGATAGGGATAGTAAGATGTGTGTGTGGTGTTCTTATCTTACTGCCAGATTTTATGTGAGAATAGGCTTGGCTGTTCTCCAGAACCACTGATGCTAGAGTGAATCTGCCAATTCCAGTCATGGCCGTGATCCAAGCAGCTCGGATTTGGCTTTTCCCTTCACCTGAGAGTAATGTGTATCTTTTTCAAGAGAGCTGAAACGCGTACTCTCCCTGCGAAAGCGAGGAATTGACCCGTCGTCTGTCACTGCTGTTGAGCATCAGAGCGAGACACGAGATCTGAATTATTAACCGTTCCTCATGTCCCCGCTTCCTGTTTATGTAGTGCCTAGATCTCGATGAGATCCGGAGGTGCAAATCTGCCGCGTTCAGTCGGTAAATGTCAGCGTGATTCATTCGCCGCGCTGTTCGTTTTATCACCGCCGGTTTCTCCATTTCGGCTGTTAAAACAAAGACGGAACGCCTCGTAAATACATCTGTATCACTGAGCGTTCGTGCTTCGCGCAGCGAGATTTTGAAGCGCATCCAGTTTTGCTTTTTTTCCAACATTGTGCTGTCGTCCCTCGCTTGTTTTAAATGATGCCTTGTGATTTTTCTCTCTTGCAGGAATGCATGCGGAGGCTCTCGGGCCCTCAAGTACAGACCCAGGACTCCATGAGGAGCCACTTCTAATAAGACTGACGGAGAAGGACTTTCTAGAGGTATGCGTTAGGCCGCGTGATGCGTAGGTAAATCTCCAAGCAACAAACTAGTTTTATTGGTTTGGGATAGTGCTGAGAGGTATGAGTGTCTGAGAGTCAGATTCTTTTTATTGCAGTGACTCACGGTAACAAAAGTTCGCCCCGAAAGCCCCGTCATCAGACCTAAATATCACGCCGTGGCATAGAAGTATTGTCGGATGCTATTTTTGACGTTTTAGCCCACCTCGAGGTTATGCTCAAAAAAACGGAGACAAATAAATTACAGGTCGAGCAGGATGTGTATTCTCATCTTCAGCTATCTGAGTTCAGGCTCTCTGTGGCCTCAGATTTCTAAAGCGTCGCGAGATGCTTTTCTGTTTACCGCTGTTGTAAAGTTTGTGGGGTGTCGCTTCCAATAGCTTTCCTGCCATTAAAGATTTTAAGTTCTGATCCACAATGCATTTAGGGTGTAATGGTACACAAAATTCATGGTTCGGCACTAACCTCAGGTTTTAAGTCACGTTCGGTTTAATTTCCACAACAGTTACGGGAAACAAATGCAAAACATAAAATTACCTGTCCGTTTTTTTTGTTTTTGTTTTTTTTTGTTTTTTTATTAACGCGGTTTGTTGTTAACATTTCTAAACATCAACAGTTTACATTTTTTTTTAATAAAATAAAATGCCTCCTTAGTTTATTTAATATATAAAATGATATTTAATAAAAAAATAAAATATTTAAAAATAAAGTCAAATCAAATTAATGCAATAAATATTATTATTATGTTGGTTAAATTGAGTAATCCATTAAATTGGCGTTGGGTTTTTTAATACCCCTGCTATTGTGTACATTTTCAATATTAATTATAGCAACAACAAAAAAAGAGTGACGCTGCACAAGTGTAAGGCAGAGACTAAACAAACTTGCGGTTTGCCCAAAAAATAAAAGGATATGCATAGAAAAACCCCAGCGATGTCTTTCTCCACCTCAGGGTTCCAGCAAACTGAACGTGTATCCAGGTGCTTTTAAAATTTCACACCGAGCCGTGTACTGGCGCGTCGGCTCCAGGGTCTGTACGAGGTGTTCTCTCTCCTGAAAGAGGCTTTTCAGAGATCCGAGTTATCGCTTTGGTGTGCCAGAGAGAAGGTACACAAGATGTTCTGTGCCTGAGCTGAGACATTTAAGGCGGCGAAATTGTCAGAACATGCAGGAGGAAGATTTGCGACACTCGACGGCTGGTGTACGTGTGAAAGAAAATGCTCTTTAATATGAATTTAATGTGAAATTATGGAACACTACGTCCAAGATATTATTATAACCCAACCAGGCGTGCTGGTGTGGGCAAGTAATCAACGACACGCCGATGCTGAGAAGTTTTAACTTTTTTATAGAATGACTGACTGTAACATTTTATCCATTTATAGTTACCTTTCATTTTGTGAAAAAAACGTTCACTTGGAACAGCATCCCTTCAAAATATATACCTTTATCCCGAGCGACTTACAACCAAGCAGTTGAGGGTTAAGGGCCTTGCTCAAGGGCCCTTTAGTGGCAGCTTGGTGGTGCTGGGAATAGAACTTATGATCTTCTGATCCATAGTCCAATCACTCATGTACATTTTCTGGACCAAAGTGCCGGGACACCTGACTTTTCCAGCATTATTTGTGTTTATTCACCCAAACTTTTACCACAAAAAAGTTTTATTTGGACATCTTTGGACTCAGTCCCATGAAATCTTCCCTTCCCCTCCCTATACTAGTTAAAGTATAACTATAAATGTATAGAATATTGGAAAAAATAAACTATAAAATATCTATTCAAGAACAATACAGAAATGGATGGGTATGGACATGACTGAGATATTGACAGTAGTACAAATTTCCCAGTCCCAGTGTGACTACTGTTAAAATCTCTGTCATACCCATACCCATCCCTCTGTCTTATTCTACCTGACGTTACTAACACCCTCGTGGATGAATGAATCTCGCACAGGTCTCCATGCTCCCAAAACTGCACCTTCTCACGAGAGTGGAGGTTATTACAGCAGCAAATGGGGACCAATTGTGGAATGGGATGTTCATAAAGCACATAGGAATCATTTGGTCAGATGAAAATTTTGCCCTCATAGTGAACGAGATTTAAATGTTTTACGTTGGAACGCTTTAAAAAAAAAAAAACTTTCTGTCTAGAGTAAGGAATAAGGACCATGCTGTTAGATGGATATTATCCACTTCGGGGTGATGTTTAATTACCAACATGAAGTTCCTGTTTCATCTTACATTATGGACGCTAATAAACTAGGAGCATAAACTACAGGCTTTAATGAAATAACCAGGACTTTACTTCAGAAATTAAAATGACCTCACCTTATTTGATAACTTTTTTCCCCAATTTAACTCCACGCCTCGGCACCGTGTACCTCGGATCAAGGGTTTTGATCAAGTCTCGAAACATCCTCTTTTTCACAGTGTAAACCGGTACATCATAATGGCCTGTGTTACTTCTTTCCCTCTCTGAGCTTTTTTTTGATAAATGCTGCTCTCTGTCAGCAAACCCCGAACCATGTCGACAACGACAAGTTCCTCCTCCTGTTCACGATTTCTTTCTGGGTCCTGTTTTTTTTCTTTTTGCATGTTTTTTTGACAAACTCCCAGAGTCTCTCCTCAGTCTCACATGCAGCGTCTTGCTCGGCGCTCGAGTTAGCCACGCCCACTTATTTACATGTCACGGTATACACGGAACAAACTGTTAGGGTTGACCGTTTATTCCGCTGTAACGATATACGGCCGTCCAGCCTAGCCCTACGTTCACGTTTAAATTTATTACTGACTGAAATTATTAAAAAAAGGACACACCAAATCAATGCTATTGAAATTCTTGATTGAAAAATGCGACCCTTCATTTTCCAGACTCTTCAGATTCCAAAATCTTGTGCGAAACTGTCTCAGAAAAATGGACGCTATTTTATGGATGGATGTTGTTATAACAGCGACGTGAGAACCTTTGAACAGGAAGGTCCAGCAAGGACCATACTAGTTGTATTAATCAGGCGTCCACATACTTTTGGCCTCTTGAGCGTGTTGCGAATTAGATTTTCCTTGATGAATCTCGGAAACTATGGACCACGTTGCTACCCAGAGGACTCCGAAGGCCCGCGGCTGCCTCACACCGAGCAGCCAGGTCCCGTATCACCGCTTGTAGCATTTCATCTTTCATAAACCTCTTTTTTTATTATTATTTATTTATTCTTTTTCTTCTCTCCTGAAAATTGCGATAGAAGATGAATTATAAACTTAAATTAATAATTCAAAGCAATCGGTGCAATTTGAATTATTTATAGGCGAGAGAGGCAGTACTTATCGCCGGGGCCGGTGTGATCTGCATCTCATTCTCGTGGCTAGAGACGACATCGCAACAACAAAAATAAATATTGAGTCTAAGATTCAGGATTTACAGTTGTTTGTTTTGTTTTGTTTTTTTGTACATAATGCCATTAGAAAGAAATTGTAAATATTTGTAATTTATTATGCAAAAATGCTTACAGATCAAACAAAAACACTGTTCCATAGGAAACACTTAAATACACGATACAGGCGAAAGTATTTGGATACCCGACTTTTCTAGCCATGTGTGGTTCTTCAACAAACTGTTGTTGAAGGCACACAATTGTATGTCTTTGAATACAGTAACGTGAACCTGCATGTTCTAGGAGACCCGGGAGACCCAAACCTGTTTCAGCACGACAATGCCCCTGTGCACAACGCCAGCTTCATAAGGATATTCCTTACATGGACCAGGAAAGCGTTATAGTCTATATAACAGATAATAGATCATTAATCTACATGCAGTCTTATTGGATTGTTCAATCTGGAAGAGAATATACACCCCCTCAGCCACAGCTTTTAAAATTTCTAAACTATAACCTGTCATTTTGAAATTAATGTTTTTCAAGACCTGGAACGTTAAAAATGAAAAAGACATAAAAAAGTTTTATATGTTTTAAAAATAATATAAACATAAATAAATAGAAACTACAGTCCTGTGCAAAGAAGAAAATTTAATTGGCTATACATACTGTAAAGCTGTAAAGTTTTCGTTTCACTGTAAAGCAGTATGGTGTTCGATGATTTATTTATACATTTATTTATATTTGCTATTTTTTTTTATTTTTTTTTATTTTTTTTATACGAAACAAATTATAGAAATATATAGTTATAGAGAATTTTGTCTTTTTATACTGTTATAAATTTATATTAAGTTTTTTTTTTTGTACTTCCGATTTAAATAGTTTTGACGCCATAAAATTAAGTTCTATCAAAGCAGTTCAGTCTGAACAGTTACATCATTTGTAGGTGAAGTTTTCTGACTTGCTTGGGAAGAAGGCCTTCTGTTCACCATGTATAAGTTAAAGTAGAGCAAAGGGAGCCCGGGGAGGTTTTGGACTTTGTTTTGTTGTCTCTCAGAACAAGCCGTCCATGAAAAGAATAAGAAAATAATAAATAATCAGAGAGTAAGATAAGAACATTCCATGTTGTGGCGCTCTGCCAGGATTACCGATGCAGCTTCGGTGGGTGTTGCCATTATTTTAGTGTAATCTTTTTCTTTTTTTAAAAATGTGTTCCAGGGCAGGGAGCAGAATGTGGTTGTGAATACTAATCCCTCAGTCCTGTCAGATAAATTGATTAGGGTTTGGTTCAGAAGAGGGCATTGCTGGGTTTTTTTTTTTAACCTCCTGACACCTTTATGGTGTTTATCTTTTTGTGTGTGTGTGTGTGTGTGTGTGTATATTCAGTTGTATAATCCACAGGCAGGGTGTACAGTATTTATGAATCGCTTCTTCTTGACCTGGCGGCTCTTGGGTCCAACAGTGGTTTTGAGGTTTGTCTGACGTGACTCTGTGTGACTCAGCGTGACTCGGCGTGTCTGCCACGTATCGTCCTGTTCATCAGACAGATGTTACCTGGCTCTTTCTCTGTTATGTCGTAGAACCATGCAGATTCCTCACCCTACGCACACCACACAAACCTCACGCATCTCACACACACACACACACACACACACGGACACGTTCTGTATGTGCAGCATCTTGACAGGACCCAGGTGGCAACGGTTCTCTCGCTGCGTGATGGTTGTAAAGTGCAAGGCCTAGCGTGACGCTTCCCGCTGACAGCCCAATACCCGAGCTGACATTACCGTCAGCGCACGAGTCTGCCACAGCGAGTAGGAGATGAAGTTCTATATCTGGACACGAACCTCGTGCTAGTTTTTTTTTTTTTTATGTGGTTGGACCAGATTCTGAAACCTGCATGTGCTTGTGAAACTTGGATAAAGAACAATCTTGAGAAGTAAACCGCTAGCAACGTCGAACAAACAGCGCTGTTTACCGCATTGACTAACACATCGGTGTCACCCAAACAACTGGAGGGTACAGTCGGCAACGGAAAAACAGCCCTCTGTTTCCGTCGCTCGTCCAACATGTGGTTCTGTGTCCTGTGATGCTTTTCTGCTTAACACTAGAGGTCGACGGATTTATCGGTTTTGCCAACTAATTGGCAAAGAGAGTTGATCACTAGAATTATCAGCAAAAATTCATAGCGATAGTTTTTCCGGGTTGCGTTATACCGTACAAGACCGATAACTAAAGGCGAGTATTCGATGCCTTGTTTTTTTATTTGAATTGTCTTTTTTGTGTGTGTGTGACACAATGTTGAGTAGTAAACAGCTAGCAACATCGAACAAACAGCACTGTTTACTGCATTGACCATTACAACGGGTCTCCGCTCGTGTCACTCAAACAATCGGAGGCTACAGTCAGCGCAAAAAAACAGTCCTCTATTTCTTTAGCTTATCCAACAGATGCTGTTGTCCTGAGATATCCTAAGGTGCTTTTCTGCTTCACACGTAAGGTCGACCAATTCAACGGTTTTGCCAGTTACTCGGCACCGATAGATTGGAACTATCGGCTATTGGCAAAAATCCTTACCAATTTTTTAACACTTGTTTATTCCAAGTGTTGCGTTTTAGTTCAAGTTTGAATTCATGTCTTTTGTATTGATATTTATTATTTATTTCTATTTATTTTTAATTGTACTAAATAATTTGTATTTTTTTTCCGGTTGATTAATCGGTTATCGGCAAGTACGATCCAACCTAGCTATCGGTAAAATTCACATCTTTGGATCTGTTAAGTGAATTTGAAAGAGAACTCTTTCGCCTTTGTTTTGGCCAACAAATAGCTCAGATTCTTTTACTATTCACGTCATTCTGGGCGAGTCGGAGGAACACTTGTGTCAAATCAGGGTTAACTAAAACATGCATGTTACTATAACGGAAATGCACAGTCAATAATCCGCTGGCAAGTGGCCCATGCTGGAGAACATGCAGATTAAAGAGATCATCTGATAGATGGATTGGATTATAACGTTCGAAGCGTAACCCGTCCTGACAGTGGAGAAGTGTCTCGCAGTTGACTAAAGGCCATTTTGTGAAGCCCTGCTCTATATCTGACTTGCGCACCATGTTCTCTTTCACAACCGCTGACACGTGCATGAATCCAGGCTTTCGAAAGATGGTCTGTTAATCATCACAGGTTTATTGTGCAGATAAGATGCATGTGAGATGCACACTGTAGGACTAAAGCTTAGAGACATTTCCAGTCATATGTGTTTTTAGGATATCGTTTGTGGTCTTTGGATGCAGTAGCGTTACATTTTCCCTCAATTTGATTTAAATGAGTCGAACCTGTTCCACCATGTTCTTGGACATAAAGCCAGCTCCATGATGGTTTATGGATTACATTGTTTAGACTGAATGATCTCTTGCTATAGCGCTTTAATTAACCCTATTGAACACTTTTAGGATAAATGTGAATGCTGACTGCACCCCAGGCCTCCTCACCTCACCTTCATCAGTACCTGACTTCACTAAATTTAACAACCTTGTAGCTGAACGAGAAGAAATCGGAAAAGAAAAACGAGTGGAACTTCTTTCCGGAAAAGTGGAGGTTATTATAACAACAAATGGGGACTACTTGTGGAATGGGATGTTCAAAAAAAGCACATATGAGGTTTATAGTCAAGTGTCTACAAAGAAATCTTCGTGTATATGGTGGTCCCCCGGAACTCATAAGGGGGTTACTGCGGATTTTGGACTCATCCTCTATGGTACCTTAGTGAATTAATCTAGATGTTCTCATTTTATAAACGTAATAGCATACAGTATTTTATTAAATACATAGTTTAAAATGTTATTTCTAACCTTCCTGAACATTCAGTCCCGCTGCGATTTTTTGCGAATTTGAAGATATTCCACAACTTACGAACCACGAATTATCGGGGGTTGACTGTATATCAAATGATGTAGGTTGAGTAGCTGAAATAAATACATCATGCCCAAAATGCAAATTCTGTAATGCGGAACGAATATTTTGGCTGGTTTTAAGTAGTGTTGCAAAGGGGTGAAAATTTTCCAGCAAGTTTCCAGAAACGGGTAATTTTTTCAATATTCCAAGTTGGAATGTATGTGAATTTTGTGAAATTAGACATTTTGGGAAATGTATATAAACATATCATATACAAAGAAATCTTTTTGTTTGGTCATACGCTAACATGCATGCAAACTAATACAGATTAAAGAAAATACATTTTCGACTTGGATTTATTTGTAGTATCATCACAAGAGCTAACACGCAGAACAAGGAGAATTTAAACATATCTCTGTAATATTTATGTAATTTACATGAATGCTCGCTAAGAGAGACTTTTTTTTTGGCATTATTTTGTTGCAGGATTTAAGAAATGTTATGTAGTGCATGTAGGGGGCGTGGTTTCAGTGACATTGCAGTAAGTGTGCTGTGTGCATGTGATTGATGAATGTGCAGGGTAGGAATTCAACTGAAATTGCAATAAATCTGGTTGCTTTAATGAAGATTATCCTGGGGTTTTTTTTCAACTAGGTTTAAGTTCCCTATTATAGGCAACCCTGCAATTTTGTAAATTCCCAGTTTTTTTCCATTACTTCCTGCTAATTCCCATGGAAAGTTTTTAGTTGAAAAAAATTCCTGGTTTCAAAAGAGATAGTCATTAAAGTCGCATTGACCAATCATGATTCATTGAGGCGCAAGCGAGCGCTGCTCTTGAATAAACTAATCAGGGCTCTGTGTTTGTCGTTGTGCTGTAATTAAAGTGTCTGACAACCTCGTCAGCCGAGTATCTTAATCACACAGCTGAAGGAGTCTTGTTAGGAGTGAGAGTGTTACATGAATGGAGGAAAAAAAAAAAAAAAAAGAAGGAGGGAGGAAATGAAGATCGCTCTGATCCAAGCCAGCTACTGGAGCTGCTGTGTATAAATTAACAGCACCTGGTGTACAACAGACAATCATTTAAGTGGAATTTAATAGACTTTTCCACACCACATCGTTCCTTTGGACGTTAATTTAAAACAGAGAAGAGAAGCATGACGGATGAGCGAGAGTCCAGAGCTTACTTTAACCGGCAGCGCCGGTCTAGATACCCTAGCCAGCTTACTGTAGGCTGCCAGATGGTGTTCCTCCATGTGGAGCGTGGTTGTGACAGGAGGAATGCCAGCCTGCACCCGCTGCCGGCGTCTGCCCGCTCCACTGGCCTTTGGCTCCTCCGGTGCCCACGTAATTGATCGGCTCTGTCCCGATTGGACGTGTTCTGAGCAATTCCTAAGGGACGAGGGCGACACACGTGCCAGTACGACGTACCCCCTTTTTTCCACCTCAACCGGCCAAGCTGTGCGGAGCAATGGGAGTAATCTGACCCACTTCTTTTCCAAAAGTGCTTTAACTTTTGTTTTATGTCCATTTTTGGCTCCGTAAATGGAGCAAGCACCTGGTATTGATCAGCGCCCCCATTAAAATTTGTAGACCTGCCTGGTTTTTCTATGCGGCCAATTTATTATTGGCCAGTGTTACAGAAATGCTGAAATATTCACTCCAGACTCACTGAGCTACAATTATTCCAGGTCAAAATTCTGTTTTGTTTGGAAGACCATGAATGAGAGAGATTTTTTTTATTATACCCCAAATTGTCTTCTGTCCAGGTCTGATTCATTTGTTCTGTAATATTCCATCCCTGTGTCGCACAAGAACGTCTTTGCTCTTTCACAGAGAAATCAAAGCCAGTCTCTGGGGGTTTTCTCTCCTGTCTGAGGCCTTCTTATACGCTTTGTCAAACTAACACAGACAACAAATAAGTGAAGCTGAAACAGAAATGAAATGCAGCGGCTCAGTTCAATAGGGAAGACTTGCCATTTCGGAGTACCACTGATTAAACCCGAAATCATCAGACGCAGGCTCGGAAACCGGTGCTGATTGAAGGAAGGACTCTTCCAGTCGTTTAGAGCAGGGGTCCCCGAACAACTGGCTTTTGAACAATGCCAGAGCCATATTTAGAATTTTTTTTATTTCGATAGTTTTTTACTAATATTACATCAGTATCTGATGATGAAGGTTGGCTTGCAAATGAAAATCCCCCCTAGTTATTAACAGAGGTCAAGGTAAAAAAAAAAAAAAAACACAGTTTTTCCGGCTTTGAGTCCACTGTCATTAAGAAAGCGGCCTTTAGGGGCGAATCGCTGACTGCGTGCTGCACGGAGAGAGCTATGTTTATTTTTTTTTATCAGGTTCATCAGTTGATTAATCGGTTATGGGCAAGTACGATCCAACTTAGCTATCGTTATCGGCAAAATTTACTATCATTCAAAACAGAGGGCAAAGTAAAAAAAAAAAAAAAAAACACAGTTTTTCCGGCTTTGAGTCCACTGTCATTAAGAAAGCGGCCTTTAGGGGCGAATCGCTGACTGCGTGATGCACGGAGAGAGCTATGTTTATTTTTTTTTATCAGGTTTATCAGTTGATTAATCGGTTATGGGCAAGTACGATCCAACTTAGCTATCGTTATCGGCAAAATTTACTATCATTCAACCTCTAGTTATTAACAAAACCTAATTATTTGTTAGATTCACAACCGTATGCATAAGTAAATGTTTTGATTTCTAAAGCAATGAATATGAAATCAATCACTTAATTGTAATAGGTGATATATCTTTAGAAAATTAACACTTATTTGTCTGTAAAGTGCAGAACAAGTTAATAAACTAATCCAGCTTTAGGAGGCAGAAAAATACATTTAGAATCATAATAAAATTACAGACCCAACCCCCATTAAAGAAAAGACAAATAATGTGGCCCTCAGAAAAAAGTTTGGGGACCCCTGGTTTAGAGAGTGTTAAACTGGCCCTTTTAGCGCCGACTCAGGAGTGCCGGTATATTCACAGCTATTCATTTACAGTCACAGATAGAATTATCTTATGTACAGATAACCAGCTCAGGGATGAAGAATCTTTCCCCCAAGTCGCTTAGAAATTCAAATGAGACTCGTTTTGCAGTTGTATTGGAGTCTCCTGGCATCATGGACTCCAATGTGATGAACGTTTGTGATCTCAAACAAGCGGTTCTTTGATGACTGTTCACGCTCTGTAACAAGTAACTAATAAAACACCTTTTCCTCATTAAACAGTGGCGCTGTAGAATATTGTGTATGTTGGACAGACGGAAAGAAACAAGAAAGGAAAAGAAGAACGCAAGAAATGAGTAAAACAAGAAAAGGTGTGGGAATGAAATGGGAAAAGAATAAAAAAATGGGAAAGAAGGTGAAATATTGGACGAAATAGGAAAAGAATGAAACGATGAAAGAAATAAACACTGCATGAATTAGAATGAAAGAAGGCATAAGATGGGGAAGAAGGAAGCAAGGAGTAAAAATGAAGGACATGCATTCAAGTAAAAAAAGAAAGAGAAGGAAAGAAGCAAGCAAATAAACATGGGCGAAAACAGGTAAAGAAACAGCACCATTTTCCATGTATTTCTTTTTGATAACAGTCTTTTGATGGTAGTATTACTAGATGAGGGCATTGAAGTGGAAATTATTGGCACCCCTCGACACCTCTCGCCTTTATACGCCATTTGAAAAGCAGATACATCATCATACCGAATGAAATAATGACCCTCGAGCTTTCATGAGCGCTTTAACAATTAATTCCACTCCTTTCATAAATCATTGTAGCAGCTGGCAGGCCACGTGTATACGTTTCGAACTGTGACATTCTTCATGTAGGGAAGAAAAGAGGCCATGGTGGGTATAGAATACATAGAACACCCCCCCACCCCCCTTTTTCCCCATCCATTTTCCGCCAAAGTAAGTTGGATTCGCCGCTGCTCTTTCTTTCTAACCCTCTCTGGTCTTGACTCAATCATCTGATTTGCTGAGTAACCTCTTTTCCTTTTATAATGGAGTTGTGCATTAGGTATTCTTGGCATGCTGTAGGAGAGCGAGGGCCTTGGGTCTGCTCGCCGAGAGCCATCCTTCACCTGTGCGAACGTTGAGCATTCACGGAAGAAACCATTAATTCAATTGAATCCTTTTTTTTCCTCTTTCTTGCCACTTCATTCTCAGATATAGCCGGAACGCCGGGCCAGACATCACAGCGCTGTCTGCGTTAAGACCACTTAACATCTCAGTTATCACGCTCTGCTCAAATCCGGTCCTCAGGAGTCGCTGCCTGGCTTGCGAGAAGTCGCCCGTTAAGTACGCGATGTTATGATAATCGAGGTCGTGTTCAAATGTTCAAAGGGAGCACGCCGAGCTTCTCTGCCACGGAGTACAAAATATAAAGAGAGGCGTCGGAAAAACCGCATATAAGCACACGGACACCGGCGAGCCTCGTTACGCAGTCAGCTGGTCATGTGAGTATTATGTGAGAACTCTCGTGGATAGATGTTTATCAGGGGGAAAACGCTTAGTCGTACAGAAAACGGCGTCTGATTAGGGGCCGCCTAATCGTAACCGATGTTAATGAGGCGATCATGCCAGAATACCACTTCTGCCAGAATGTCGCTCTGCGTACTAAGTAGGAGTGTAGCGTACACAAAATTCAAGATCAGGTACGTACCGCAGTTTTTAGAGACGCTTTTCGGGTCATTTTCGGTACAGTTTGGGGATAGAAATGCAAAACATATAACTGCTTGTCGTTTTTATTATTATTGTTATTGTAAAAATTTGTGAACAGTTGACTTATTTTTATTTTTTATCAATTTTAAAATGCAATCCCTGCTTGGTTTAAATGGGAAATTTTTTTTTTATTTTATATATATATATATATATATACACACACACACAATTGTATAAATCTAATGAATCCAATACACTTTTTTTATATTGATTAAACTGAGTTATCGATTAAATAGGCACAAATTAAATTGTTTAAATAAAATTAAATGAATAAAAAAAGCTATAGTTTACATTTGTTAGTAATACACAGGTGTTTTTATTTTTTATTTAATTTTCTAAAGATATGTTTAACTTATTTCAGCATCTTTTAACAAATGTCTGCATTTTAGAAACACAAGATATTTATAGTATAGTTATTTGTAGAATTCATTCTTTCCATTCTTCATTCATTCATTTATTCACTCCTTCGAAATGCAGAATTGTCAGGAATTTTTCTTCTTGTAAGAAAAATTCACATAAATTCACATAAAACGCAAAAGAGTTCTTAGCGCTAGAGTGGCGTAAAAACGTTGCAGATGCCTGGAAGCGGCAACGACTACTTGGGTCCAGTAGTGACTGTGACAAAGGTGGAGACTGAACAAACTTGCGTTCAGGATTGCGTTCAGGAACACGTGTGCAGCGAACCGAAAGCCCTGTACCACAGAAACGGTCCGGTGATGTACGTGCACTTTTACACCCCTAATATTCTTTGGGAAGATCTGCGTGAGTGTGGGGTGGTCAGGGAACTTGTGGTCCTGTAAAATTGGTGTGTCTAATGGGCTTCCTTCACCCTGAATCAGTAGTACACTGAAGACTCATTCGGGTCATGTAATTACATACTACTTGTAAAATCTTACCACTGGGATCATCATTGGCAACCAATTCAATGCCCTGGATAAATTTAGCAATTGAGGCAACCCTTAAAATGGCCACTCCCTGACAAATGAACTAGAGAGTTGATGGTGATCAGGAAAATAATAGATGATGGCCATCTTTAAACCAAACAATAAAACAAGTTTTTCAGCTCATGGTAGATATGCGTGTTACTTTGCAGCAGAAAATACACTCGTGCATGAGCTTTTCTTATGGACAGCTTTATACCCTCGACTTTGGCCATCTGGCGAAGCTGGCAGAAATCGGCATCAGCGCACCGGGACTTTGCCGTGTGCCAGCGGAGTCAAGTGGGGTGGCACTCTGGAACACAGGTGATGATCACAAGTCCGAAGGTGATTCACAGACGACCTCCAAAAACTCCTCTCCCTTCGTTTACTTCTTATCCGTGTACTTCTTATCCGTGTACTCACCTTTCTCGAAGCTAAGATGAAAGTGCAGTGTGCGCAAGCTAATCAAAAGTTTTTTTCCGCTCCGCCGGCGTGCTTCAGGGCTGCCGAGACTCGCTGAACGTCTGGTCTTGAAAAAGGATTAGCCGGGCGAGTTCAGGTAGACATGCTAATGTTTGCTCCATCTGCTTTACTACTGATTATTTCATTTCCTGCCCTCAAAACACGGCAAAAATGCGGATGTTGGCAAACGCCACACGGTGCTCCAAGCACATGGAAAAACAGATTCGACATTCCTAGCATCAAAGCCAGACAGGAATAATTGCATCAAAGCTGAACGGGGGAGTGATTGTGCTTATTTGTGCCGAGACATCTGTGCTACGCGTCTCCTGTAGCCTCAAGTTAGATCTTTAAGAATCTTTATTAAATCTTTTTTATTCTGTCTAAGCCCAGACATGCAAACAAAGTGGAAAAGAAGATGCGGTAAGAACTCGATCATTGAATGCTCAAGGGATAAGCCCAGACTTTAGGGGTTTAACGGTACACGTATTCGTACCACAAAGTTTGCAATCCTTATTACGTGCGGAACAAAGTTAAAATTTGCGGTCCCTCGGGGAACGTATTAAGTGGCGGACCACGAGTTTGTTTATTCGCCACCTCGTAGTTTGGGTGCATTTTTATTTTATTTATTTTTTTTATTACTATCAAAATTAAAAACATACACAATAATGCCAGGGATATGAAAAGAAATTAGAGTTAGTGCAGTGTCACTCCGTACAGGAAATATGATTTGTAGTGCATTGTTTTGCTCATGTGCGAAATTGCGGTCACTTCCTGGTCATCACTAAAGCTAGCGTTATGGATTTTTTTGCATTTTATGTCCAAGTTCAAGAATTTCTAATAAAAGGGAAAAAATCCTGACAATTCTGCATTTTGAGGCAGTAAATGAAAAAAGGATGGACATACAGACAATGAATAGACATTTCTTGACAAGTCAGTGGGGGGCCGTCAGGGCCCGCAAAGCCTTCTCTGCTGGCCTAAACACTATCAGAAGCACTGACCTACATTTACTCTCTTCATTCCGTAGTGTTTCTCTCGGCTGCACTACTTCCAGCACGTGTATGTGGATGTTAAATTTTTTGTCCAATCAGATTTCAGTCTCTATGTGCTGCTATGTCAATCTTATCTGCGCCGGGTCTTCAGAATCAATATTGCTGGCCTTTTTTCTTAGTCTTTTATAAGAAATGAGTCTGTTTCTTCAACCAATCAGATTTTATATTCTCCTCACAGGGCAGCTCGCTGGCCCAGAATAGCGTCAGTATTTTTCCGTCCTCTGATTGGTTGGTCAGAGGGAAACAGTTATAGACAAGTTCGACTGGCAAAACATGTCTGTAGCTCTACACTTTAATACATCCGTGTTACAATTTTTTAAGCCCACAATGGCTGACAGGAAGAGAAATTGATTTGGTCTCGGACATATTTAAAAATAAATTTTTAAGAAAAGCTAGACATTGTGAGGAGGTCGGCCAACCCCGAAGCTAGCTAGCGTGTCTCAGCCCGGGGAAAGGGTTTGTTCACCACTTTTAGAACAGTGAATACGAGTGGTGAGTAGGTTGTATTTTATTAAATTTTTCATGTTTTTGTCATGTTATTAGACAAATATTTATTCTAAACTGCCTCAGCTGATGTATGTGGTTCAGTTGTGGTTGTAGTGTAGAGGTTTGGAGCTTGCTTTAGTAAAATGCTATTCATCCTCTATATGTGAAATTTCTCTCTCTCTCTGTAATGCCACGCGGTGTTATATTGCGTTTTTGTATTGTATTGATAGTTGCTATAACTGCAACGTGATCGTGGTGGTATTAAGAGGTGAGGTACGTGCCGAAACCGTGTACTTCGTGTTACTGTTACCAGACATACTTTGCGCAAAATGGCCAACCCTGCTCGTTCATGTTTTATTTTTTTTTATTTATTTTCGACCCTGATGGCATTCCGTAAAGGTTGACCCCATTAAAGCTTGAACCCTCGGACGACTTACCCCTGTGTAATTGGTAGCCAAAGTGATAAATCTCATGGACGGCCAATTCTATTTGTTTCCACTGAAATCCAATAGAGTAAACACACCACCCATCCCCTCCCTGCTCATGGCAGCGTGATGCATTATGCATGGCTTTCCTTTTCGCTTTGCTTTCGCTCCTCCCATCTTTCTCCTTCACCCCTTGTTTCTGTTCTCCCTCTAACAACCCCCCCCTCTAACAACCCCCCCCCCCCCTTCTCTCTCTTCTCCTGCCCTCCCTTCTCATTTTCCAAAAGCCATTGGCCATATAGAATATGCCAAAAAAGATTGACACTAGTTATTTTTGCCCTGCTGCAAGGCTCCACGCTGAGGAACTTGGCCACGTTTTCATCATCTTATTCCAGCTCGGTTACTTAGTCCAAGTCTCCAGTCATGTGCTCTCCATACACCCGACATTCCTCTTTGAATCCGTGTCATCTCTTTTCTCGTGTTACGTCAGAGAGCACTGGATTATTTTAACCCAAGCTTAGGTCTCCAGCACGACTCCTGAAAGCAAGAGAAGCTCATCAGGAAACCATAGTCCGGAAAAATAGCTCTTTTTTTTTTATACCTTGTGTTTACAGGAAAATGTTTATCGTTTGTCCTTCAACACTAATAAATAAATGAGAATCTGGAGTCCTGGTTCTGATTCGATTGCGTCTCGTTTCTCAGCTCCTTTGTTTTTGCGAGATTCATTTTCGAGGAAATCTTCTTTTTCAAATCTTTTTTTTTTTTTTTTAAAAGATCAATCGGAAAAGATTGAAAGTCTTATTATATGATTGAATGTGATCGTTTTATTGTGAGGAAAAGTATGGTTTTGTTAGCATCGTATTTTGTAAACAGCGAATCGCAACATTTCTTTTCCTCCCGTCAAAACGCGGTGCGATATCGCACAGTGCTCCTAGCGCATGGAAAAAAAAAATACATTTGACATTCCTATCGACAAAGCCAGACAGGAATAATTGCATCAGAGCTAAATGGGAGTGATTGTGCTTGTGAAGACATCTGTGCAATGTCTCACATAGCCTCAAGTTAGATCTTTAAGTCATTTATGTTCAGGTCAGCTTTAATTGAGGGTGGAGCTTATTTTTTTTTTTTATTTCTTCTCTGTGATTGGATGATACCATTGTGTGTGTTTTTGTTTTTTTTTATGGGTTTGAATTTAAGGCTACAATTATTTATTTATTAGCTTTGGTTTAGGTCAACTTAAATTGAGGGTGGAGCTTTTTTTTTTCATTTCTGTGCTTATTTCTTATTCCTTGTCTCTGAACGGATATGAACACAGTAGATGTATTTTTTTTTTTTTTTTGTAAGCCTGTTAAAAACTGTTGATACACAAGTCCTTGTAAAACCTGGTGTACATGTGGCTAGGTTTCCCAATATTCTGTTTCTTAGATAAATATTCAGCTATTGACTGTGGGCTTTGGATTTTTTATTATTATTTTATTTTTTTTGGTGCTGTTCTGTCACCAGTGTCAGCTAAAGGGGAAGAAAAGTGTTTGTCAGAAAGACAAGTCTAATTGGCAAGCAAGAGCAAAAGCACAAAAAACAGGCCAGTCACTGTCTCTTAAACAGAGCTTTTTATGCAGACGTCCTATTAGGCTCGAAACTCTGGACAGCAGCAATCCGTCATTCCTCCACTCCATCACTCCCGAGTGCAATCCGGTTAGCCTCAATCATATTACGTCTAATCTAATCGCAGCTAATAAAAACCTGCACTTCACGACATTTAACTGGACGCTCGCACAGTCGTCCCGGATCAATAGTGTGTCAGGGGCTGAGCAGCGAGAGATTACACAATCTGTTACATCCATCTCGATGGCACTGTAGCAGTGTGTTCTTCTAGCAGTGTGCGTGCGATGGGCGCTTGTGGAACAGGGCTGGCAGCGAAAGCATCAGTGTGGGCCATGTCTGGAAGAAGAGGCAGAAAGTCAAGTTTTTCTAATACCCAGTATTTTTTCTTTTCTGTGTATTTATTTATCTACTGAAACCAATTTATCCTGGTCAGGGTTGTGCTAGATCCTGAGACTATCCCAGGAATGCTGTCCAAGAATTTTCCCTGTATGAGATGCCAGTCCTTTGCAGTTGAATATACATATTTATATGCACATTTACAGCTGGGATGAGCTATTCTTCCTAGCTGGAAGTTTTGAGGAGGTCAGAAAAAAACCTAGTGGAAAACATGAACAACCTGGAAAACTTACAAGAAATTCTAGAGATCCTGGGGAGCCTAGAGGAGAATCTGGAGAGCCTAGCGGAGAGCCTGAAGGAGAATCTGGAGAGCCTGGAGGAGAATCTGGAGAGCCTAGAGGAGAAACTGCAGAACATGTGAACTCAGGATTCTTACTTGATTTAAACATGATTATTTTAAGGGGGGAGTATAAAATTGTATCTACTTGTCCCCCTCCCCGTTTTTTTCATATGACTTGAGATAAACTAGTAAAGTATTTTATAGAATCACAAAATGTTTACCATCATGTCAAGACTTCATTGGAAGAAATACAGATTCCATACTACAAATGCCAACATCCTATGAGCAGCACGAACACAAAGGCCAGGCCGGAATTTGTAACGTTTTATCGACCGACGAGGAGAAACCTTTAGTCTTCTCGCTGGGGAAACCAGAGAAACACGAACTGCAAATGATCCTGAGGATTCCAGATAGCTGCCATTTTGTGTAGGAAAATAGACTAGGGTCATGTCGGCTCGCATGCTAATATGCGAGCAACAGCGGAGGCGCCGATATTTTCGAGCGCGTTTGATTTTCTTGGCAACGAATATCAGTGGTGCGAACGGGAGTACAGTTAGAAACCTGCAAAATTCATCCAATGAGACTCTTGGATGATGTGATATTCGTTGGCTGTCATGCGCAGCAGATCTCTGAATCCGGTTTATTGAACTATTTGCATATAAAAGTTGACATATTTTTTTTCGCGATTTTTTTTTTAACATATTAGCATCATGAAATTTGTTTTTATTTATGTGTAGAGAGTGAACATGAAGGTTATAATCGATGTACTACAAATTTAAATAAAATCTGTAGATAATAGTGTGAGAACAGCGTCCCGTGATTCCAAATATGCGTGGGAGTTGTGAGAGTGTAGAGAGAGAGATGAGATGATGCAGTGTTTTGTTCACTGTGGTTAATGTACGAGTTTCACCTCAGTAACTGCATTGGTGATGACGGCGGAACAAAACCAAGAACCCATAAACTCCCATTACATACATATAATATTTACGTAGACGCGCTCTACTTTTATAACTTAAAAAAACTGACCAATATTTGATATGCAGATTGATTTCTCGATGCCAAACTGTTTTCTCGGTAGCTGTTCTCTCAGCATCTCTGCTGCTACATGAATGACTTCTCACAACACCGTGGAGTCCGAGGCGTGTCCTGAGCGTCATATAGAATACAGATTTACATGGTAGAGGTAGAGCTGCATCTTCCTGGAGACAGAACAGGAAAAGAACTGACAAAAGAATCAGGATTTATTTGAAAAAAAATTTTTTGCAACACAAATGTGTGTTTGTGAAAAGGGCCGTCAGAAGGCTATCAGTTCCATATTTAACCGCAAAGCTTCATATTTTTTCATTAAATCGTGTGTCGAATAGACAGCAGATTGCATCATATCGGTAGCGGCTTCGTATGTATCTTAAATGTGGCGTATCCTTGGTGTTGTTTCGAGATGCAAATTACCATCAGCCTCAGTTACATATTTAAACGCATATTTCTACCAAGAGATTTTTACTTTAACATTTTTGGGAGGTCAAAGGAAACCTAAGGAGAACTTGAAGGAATCCCTGATTTGTTTTCTCCAATTCTCTTGGCAGAACAGATGGTCCTCACCGTCCACACTTCTCCTCCAGTCAATCCTCTGTTGTATCTTTTTTCTTTTCTTCATTCCTGTCCAAAAACAGGTCAGAAAGCCACAGGAAGGACAGCTGATAGACTTAATTTTTTGAGAAAGCAGGATTTGTGGATCGTGTGTGTGTGTGTGTGTGTGTGTGTGTGTGTGTGTGTGTCATCTGCGAGCGACCCTTGAGAGACATCTGATGGCAAGAGATTAAAGTCGTGCAGTGTGAGCAGGCCAGCGATTCTGAGATCTCGACGTGGCCAAGTTTCCCGATTTGAGATCCGGTCGGTAAACCGTCAAACCAAGCCACAGCTGTCGGAGGGCATTTTGAGGGATTTTCTGAGATAGCTCGTGATCTGGGTGGGTCAATGACCTTAAGCGGATACTTTGGGTACGGAGTGTGCGACCGTATGAACGGAAAAGTTGTTCTCATGTATAACGTACCATTGAAAAACGCAACAAATGGCTTTTGTTTAAAATCGTTGATGTGGAGGAAAACGAAATACCCGGAACAATTAGCATTCCTTTCCTGCCCCAGATCCCTCTTAGCTGGATTTTCCACGTGCCGTTCACGAACCGAGCCTCCGCCATGCCCCTGTCCTCTAAAACAAAGCCTTTCTCTTTTTCTATCTCTTCCCACACCCTTACGGGCTCTTTTGTGTGCCGTCGGTAGCCTCGGAGTCTAAAAATAGTCGCGGTTCTCGCCGTGTTGTGCAGCCTAATTAAGAGGAACGGGACGAAGGTGCTCCCAAGCATCTGGGCCTAGCATGTAATCGCTGCCCTTGTTCCCAATCGCTAGCTGATGCACACCTCTGCCAATTATCGTCTGCAGCACGGCTGTTGAGGACGCTCGTACGGAGGGCTGACTGACTCCAAATCAAAAGTTTTACTTTATTCCCCTTTTCAAATAAACTCCTGAACATTCTCATTGCCAGAAAGCAGACGTCGCATAAGCACTTTTTCTTTTGCCTTGTTCAGAACCCGCACCGCGAAAAACAGCCGGCGCGGTTTTTATTTCGGGAATCCGTGCTGCTGGGTTCGCACTCTTGGAAGTAAAAAAGGGGGGAAAGGATGCACTTGGAGGAAGCAGGTGCAGACATGCCATGGGAATACAGGAAGAGTTTCCAGATCTGCTCAGATCACCTGCACGCCTTGCCGCGGTCAAAGGTTTATGAACCCTCCATGGAAATCAGGGGCAGTGCGCAACAAACCCAACACTGTTTCCTATTTAATCAACTTTCGCAGCTTACGTTCGGCCGCTGTGTGTTTTTAATGGAAATGGGGGATATGATTAAAAAGTAGATTTAGATCCAGATTTTGTCTTCGGAGACAAACTAATGAATTTGTTCCGATTCTGTGACAAATGGAAAAGATCAGAATTAGATTCTGATCATTTTTTTCCCCCTGCCAATATTATAACCAGAGACAGTTCATGTAAATTATGGTTTTATAATTATGGTCATATAAATATGTTATATGGTTTTATCAATAGGTACATACAGGCATAACATTGACATTGTAACATTATAAGCGGTGAAGTGAATGTCTTCATCATGGCTCCTGTTAGTGGGTGGATTTATTTATTAGGCAGCAAGTGAACATTTTGTCCTCAAATTTGACGTGTTGGAAGCAGAAAAAATGGGCGAGCGTAAGGATTTGAGCAAATTTGACAAATTGTGACGTCTAGACGACTGGGTCAGAGCGTCTCCAAAACTGCAGCTCTTGTGGGATGTTCCTGGTCTGCAGTGGTCAGAATCAATCAAAAGTGCTCCAAGAAAGGAACAGTGGTGAACTGCCGAGTCTCATTGGCGCACGTGGGGAGCGAAGGCTGGTCCGTGTGGTCCGATCCAACAGATGATCTCCAGATGTTTTAGCAGCAAAATGGGAACCAACACAATAATAGGGAGGCGGTCATAATGTTATGCCTGATCGGAGTATATAAATAATACAGACAAAACATGTGTGTGGACACATGACCATTAAATCTATATATTGAACATCCCATTCTGGAGATTTGCATTGATTCAAATACAAAAGTCTGCAAATGTTGGTGGGGAGGCCTGAGGTGCGGTCAGTGTGCCGATTCACCCCAAATTTCTATAGAGTTCTATAGCAGATGATCTTTCACTCCAACCCAATGCGAACGTATCTTCATACGATGGAGCTGGCATTTGGCATTGCTGGAAAAGGTTTTGGGTATCGTAGTTCAAGTCAAGAGAAAATTTCATGCTTCAGGATCAAAAGAATACACTAACATAATTCTCAAAATGTTCTGTAGATCAACTTGCGTTAAATTCCCGCCGAAATAACACTTGCGACAACATCTCCATTGACCCGACGGTTGAGAAGCGTATTACTTCAGATCAAATATCCGTCCTGAACGTAGAGTTTGATTGGCAGACGAAAGGACGACTTTATAAGGCAAACATGTGGCGCGTTTCTCACAACTGAACCAGAACCCGAGAGGAGACGAGACGCCACTTCAGGTTGACAGTTCAGTGATTTATTTTTATGTCTCTGTCAAACACGTATACAAGAGCTCCTTCAGACTGACATCTAAAAGGTTTTTTTTTTTTTTTTTTTTTTTTTTTTTTTTTTTTTTTTTTTTTTTATATATGATTTTGCATCAGACTTGCGTCTCGTTGCCGACCGTAGCAGAACTCGGCTCTTTAATCCGACCTGGCTCTCGATAGCGCTCGAGTAAGCGAGAATAGAAGGTGTGGCTTCATCTATTATTGAAACAATATGAATATGGATTTAGCTCGAATCCCTGACACGTATCCAACACGCACGGGTTTTACTGTAGGTTCTCCTCCCATCTGTTTGTTTGTCAGATTTGCCAGCAGTGGAATGATTCATTCGGGGGCTTTGCTTCATTTTGGATGATGGTCAGAGGAAACACCTGTTCAGTTCGGGTTTCGATTTTATTTGGAGGGGGATTTTGAAATAGGATTTGTTTCCTTTATTTCACAATTTCACACAAAAGTATCTGTTGTCTAATCAAACGTCTTTTCCAAAGAGTACTTCTGATCACATTTGGTAGACGCCCTTATCTAGAGCAGCCAGTGTTTGGATCATAGTGGTGATGGGATTTAAACCCACGATTTTCTAACTTTACGAAAAGCGTCAAATCGAGTCAGGTGAGAGTAGGAAGCAGGAAGAGAAACGTATTATAGAGGGAAAAGAAGCTTGTGTGTTAATCTTTTAGGATTTGTTTGCTTATTAGAATGAAGAAATGACACTATATTGCCCAAAGATTGCAGACACCTTGTCCTAAGCTTATTGGTATGTCCTTTTTGAGCATCGCATTCCACGTTTAGTCCCAATTTGCTCTTTTAATAATCTCTTTTGGGAAGATGTTCCACTCGATTTTGGAGACGTGTGCTTGTGGAGATTTGTGCCCCGTTCAGACATAAAGGTGTTAGTAAAGTCAGGTACTGATGTAGGTGAGGTGAGGAGAGGAGGCCTGGGGTGCCGTCAGCGAAGGTGTTCAATAGGGTTGAGTCAGTTTTTGACTCTAGTGCATGTTCGTACAATCTGACAAGCAACAGGATAATATTCATCTTGGAGTGAAACCTTGGTTTCTAATTTAAAATAGAAATGCAAAAAAAAGGACATTGGCATGAGCGTTCTCAAAATCCAACTAGAAACTCTAGGATTATTTTCTCCCTCGTTTCTCTGTGCACCTACTTTCCCACCCTCGTTTTCCCAAATCTAAGTAGGACACCTCCTGTTTTTTTGGATAATCCCCCATCCCCAGGGTCAGGTGATCTTTTCATGGTACCAGCTCGGGATGGGATCGAGCCTCAGCGATGAGACGGACGTTAGATAAGCAGCGTACTGAGAGCACGGTTCAGGCTGAACGCTGTCCATGTTGTGCGTGGGGGGGTTTGTGTGAGCTTCGCCGCCAAGCGTGCTCGTCCCCGAGTTAGCCACAGATGGCAGCGCGACAGAACGGTGGCAGCACACTGTGTGCAGGCCGGCGAGACTGTTTACCGGCACACTGGACCGAGTGCCATGTGTGGGGAAGGCAGGGTGCGAGAGCACACAGACGCGCTCAGGATAAAGTCCAACAAACACACACACAAACACACACACACACACACACACACACACACACACACAGACGCTGACTAGCCTGCCAGAGTGAATATCGCCTGGTGCTCGAGAGATTATAAGAACCGACAGTTAGAGATTGATCTCCTTCTCCTGCACTCCGTAACTCGACATGACGCAGCACCAACTTCAGAGCTCCCCGATTTCTGGCACGGTTCGACAGGTCACAGATACTGAGAATTTAAACACCTATCGTTTGCTTTATCTGTAATATTTGGACTATTAACTCTGATCAGTGCTCCGAAGTCGTCCATATGCATCTGCATCTACCCACCATTTGGTCCAGCTGAGATAAACAGGATTAGGGATTTAGGATTACACTCCCCTGACCTTGTCCAGATTGTCTGGCGTCTAAGCCTTTGAGCATCCAACACTGTAACAAGGGCATCGGTGCAGTTGAGCAACATAGAATAAAATCACCCCGAATAGTTTTAAGATTTGATGCTTCCAAAGGAGAAGCCTGATTCGACTACTAATCTCGCAGTGGAATCTTCACAGAGGTGTTATGAAACGAGGATCATGCCATTGTTTGGGTTACATGTGTCAGCTAAATGGAGCTGTATTTTGCTTGACTGTGCTAATCAGTTTACTGCTCCTCGTCTATCAGTGTCCGATAATCAGTCGTAATCTCGAAAACGTAAGCGGTCACGGGATTATATAACCTTTTAACAATCGTTTTTTTTTCATTATCCGTTCCATGTGGTATTTTCAGCGCAGGACGTGCCCATCTAAAGATATTTCTGCTACAGTGTTGTGTAACTGAGCCGTGTTGTCATTTTGTTTAATCGTCGATAAAAGAATTCTGAACGCTGCCCATCTAAAGAATTTAAAACTTGCGTAGGACACTTCGGTGTTTGGTGCAAGGGGACCACAGTGAAATCCCGCAGCAGTCCCAGCGCTCGCACCGAAATCTCTCAGCCAACAAGGACTGCCCTAAATCTGTCAGCAGCATCTCTCGCGTAGGCTCCGGAAAACAAAACGCGGTCGAGCGCGAGAAGGCCGTAAACGCTGTAAACAGACAAATACAGGACCTACAACTATAACTTTTATTTGTTTGCTCGTTTGTTTAAAGACAAAAAAAATACAAATTTTGCTGTCAATCCTACGTCATCAACGCTTCCAGAAAATGCCTCTTTATAAATATGAATATGTAATACTCCGATTCCCAAGTTTGTGAGCTTCACGAGAAATCAGTATCAGATTTTCTGAAGCGAAGCGTTCAAGGTTAACTGCTAGCTGCCGTCACATTGATGTGTATACACACACACACACACACACACACACTGTCCAGAAATCGTCCAGCAGCTTTAAACAGCAGTCCGCGGTGTGCAGATATTCTGAGCCGCTCAAGCGTGTTCCCTCTCCTTCTTTTTTTTCTTCTTTTTTTTTTTTCCTCCCATTGAATCTTTATCCCTTCAGTCAGTCTGCACCATCCATACGCTTTGAAACAGAAAGGAACGGATTGAGGAGGCACAGGAAAGCTTTGACGACTCCACATCTTTGGGTGCTTTATTCTTCTCCACTTTAATTGCCGAAGCAGTCGTTCAACTCGTCGGCCCAAAACATTTAAACAAAATCCCCCCCACCCCCCGCCTTTTCTTCTGCTCTTTCAGGGAATTTCATTTTGTTGAAGGTGGGTGGGTGGGCGAGGGTGGAGGGGTTCTTTATGTCCTGTCAAGTTTGATTTGATGGCAGGCAACACCAGGTGTATAACTGCAACCTGTTTTCTCAGTCACGTTCCAGTCGGAGACGGAGCCCAGACACGAGCAGCTATGAAAACGGAGGCTTGGCTTCTGCTCTAACTGATGATCAGTGATAAAACATCATAGGTTTTTTTAGCGTTTGTTTGTTTTTGTTTTTTACTACAAATTAAGATTTAGTATGAGGTAGTTAGCGAAAACAGTGGCGACACACCTGACCGTAAGCCTCCTTCGTGTCTCCGCTCTTCTGGAAAGATGTTTCGCTAGATATTGCCGTGTTCCTGTGGAGATTTGTTTTCATTTAACCAGAATCAGTCAGACAGAGCTTTATTGCTAAATATGTTTACACATACAAGAAATTTGTTTTGGTGACAGAAGCATCCAGTTGCACATTATTAAAATGTGATATTGGAAATGTGTGTATTATATATATATATATAAGAAAAAAGTATTACACGGACAAGCGAACAAAAACAGTAAAGCAATTGGGGATCGCCACAGCGCGGCGGCCATCTTGGATTCATCGTGCCATCTTGGATTCATTCAAAGGTGTTAGTAATGTCAGGTGAGGAGTGGAGGCCTAGGGTGCAGTCAACTTATACATTCACCCCAAATGCATTTAATAGGGTTAGAGATCTTCCACTGCTACCTATAGAAATCTTCATAGTGGCTTTGTGCACAGTAACATTGTCACAATTGTGTGTCTCCAACCAAATATGGCGGGAAACGTTGTATATGTGTGTGTATATATATATATATATATATATAGCTAAATTCTTGCAATTATAAGAGGGAAATATTAAACCATCCAGAGATCTCAAAGACAAAATCTGGACAAATCTGAAATGTTTTTTTGTCATTTTCGAGTTTACTGTAAGTTGCCTCACTGTGTGGCTACAGTCTGTGGAGAACCATGTTTGGCTGCAGGGTTTCGACTGCGTCTTAAAAAGTCTGAGGGAAAAATAAGGCAAAAATTAAAAAAAGGTCTCAAATTTGCTTATCTAGGTATTAATTTTGAACAGGTTGAAATTTGTGGTGTTGTAGATCTTTCTTTCACCACTCCAAATATAAATCGTTGCATCACGACTACAAATGAGGCCAACATGCAACAGCCAATCGGCTTTCTGTTATTATCTCTCTCTGCTTGTACCACAGACGTAAAATTGATTTTTATTTTTCAGCTACGCCGAAGTGCAAGTTTAGCGATATTTGGCTTGAGAAACATTGTTAAGGCCAGCTGCTAACAACATATTTGTGTATTTTAATGTGAATGGTCTTCAAAAGGTCTTAAAAAGTCTTAAATTGAAAGTCTGGAATCAAATCCGAATACAAAATGAACTAGAAAAATATTCAAAACTACAATACACAGTTATAGAAGGGATTTGAAAGAGCGAACTTGGCATATTATCACCATCAAAGAAAGTAGACCGGCGTCGGCGGGTCTCCCGTTAAACGCCCTTGTTCTTCGCAGTGCAGGTGCAAAGTAGATCATGCTTTTAGAGTTCAGCTTAACCCTCACTGTGCTGAATTAGCCACACACACACACACACACACACACACACACACACAAAAACGGAGTTATGCTGCAGTACCCTAGGCCCTGGAGACGATATACGTTAAAGCTGTTCTGTAATCGGAAAATAGGTTCCATATCTCCAAAGTGGCGTCGGTCAGGAAAAAAAAAAGATCTGGGACGAAACTAACAGGTGCGGAAGACTGGGATGTTCGTGTAAATGTCAAATTTTTTATTTTTTATTTTTTTAAATGTCTTTTCAGCGTATGCCGGTTTTATTTATACATTCCCACACATCAGCATGTAACAGTGCTGCGTTTAAAAATTTTTTTACGTTTCTAGTTAGAGAGCTGTCTTTAGGTGAAACGTTTGTGTTCAGGTTTTTTTTTTATATATACACCGTAGCGCGTCCTTTTCCCTCGTCTGTGATCCGTTTTCTTACCGCTAAGAGAACGGCAAGCAAAAAAAAGGGCCTGCTTCGTCGTCTCAGCTCGAGGGGACTGATGCATATTAAAGAACCAACCTATGAGCGGGTGGTGGGGGGGTGCTCTGGAAGCTGTAATCCGACCTCTGACGACGCTCAGACTGCCGTTCTTGTTCCTCCAGCCAACACAATAGAGCTCCAGATCTCCAGTGACAGGTATTGTGGTCTGAAATTAAGCCTGGGGTGGTGGAAAAGGATGGGATTGCAAGTCTGAAAAATCATAGGCATCATCCTAACGATCCCCTTGTGGATTTTTTCCTTTCGGCCTGCTTCAGAAGTCCCACGTAAAAAAAAAAAAAAAAAGAAACCCCCACGCACCTGATGGGGATATCCAATCACACTCGCATCATAATCCGAACTACCAAGTCTACCATTCCTGCCTTTTTTACAGGGTTATGAGGTCGTACTTTCTTTTGAAGTGATCAAATAGCTTTTTCCTCATCCTAGTCATCTGTGTGCTTTGCTTTGGTATTAGTTTTTTTTTTTAAAAAAAGAAACCCCCACGCACCTGATGGGGATATCCAATCACACTCGCATCATAATCCGAACTACCAAGTCTACCATTCCTGCCTTTTTTACAGGGTTATGAGGTCGTACTTTCTTTTGAAGTGATCAAATAGCTTTTTCCTCATCCTAGTCATCTGTGTGCTTTGCTTTGGTATTAGTTTTTTTTTTTTTTTTATGTTGTGTTGTGTTTTTTTTTTTTCTCTCTCTTTTCTGTTTTTTGTGCCTGGAAACTCTTTGATTCTTTGTTTCTGGAACCCACAACATTACGTCGATGGCGGTGATGATGCCTTTGAAAGTGGACCTATATTTCACCCAAAAACAAGCCCCGTCTCGTCGCGTTCGCTTTCGTCTCCTCGGCATTGTTGACACCTCTGTGTAGTCAAAGGACCCACAGGCCTGCGCGACAGCCGTGTGTGTGTGTGTGTGTGTGTGTGTGTGTGTGTAAGTAGGACCAAAGATTTAAAAAAAAAAGACTGTAGAGGCAAAATCGCAAAAACAAAAAGTTTCGTTATGATCATGTTTTGATTAGAAAGTGAGAATAAAAGGGATTAGAAAATTTCACCAGTGTTTCTGTTCTGGTTTCGAGCCCTACAGCAGACTCGGGTGAGGCTGAGGAACGCGTTAATGATGAAAAGAAAGCCAGTGACAGCGATACGTCACAACCCCTTAATGGCAGCTCACTACGTTGGCTTTTCTCTTTGTCGATTTTATAGTGTCCCATCCCCGTGTCCTCTCCGAGACCTTTCAATTTCCAGACTCGGTTCTTTGTCGGTCTCGATCTTTTTATTTTACTCACCTGTGCCAGTTTTTTTTTTCAGCGCTTCATTCGAGATGAAAAGAATGACTTTTGCACTTTGAAGTGCCTAGAGGACGAGGATCGCTCTTAAAGCCGCGGCTAATCAATGCAAGCCACAGCCATTATCTCGTAATCCATTCATTGCCTTCATAGATCCTATTGCTGGTTAATGAAAGGCAGGCATTGTCTACGGTGCAGGTTATGCAGCGTGTGCGAGCAAAGACTTAGCCTGATACAAAATTAAATGCGTTTTTTCTTGCTAGTAACTGTTTTCTCCAATTTTTTCTCCCCCAGATCAAATGAAGAACTCAGCTTCATTTCTTCGGGCATGACCGTCTGGAGGTCTCATCCCAGCAAGACGAGTTTGTCCTACAGAAATCTGTCTCGCCTCGTTTCCAGGCCATTCTCTTTTCCACACTGGCTCAAACGATAAGGACTTAGATAGAGGGCAGAACAGGAGGGGTGTGAGGGTGGTGGGCAGGGGGCTGCTGGTGCACGGGGACGGGCAGCACACATCTCGGTAGGTGAGTGAAAGCCCACCGTCGCCCATGCCGTCCCCTGCCCACCCCGGTCCTCCTGCCCTCTGCAATGGTGACAGGATGGAAGATCTCTTCTCGATCCCAGCGATTTGTTAGTGACTCGAGGACGGTGCGTGTGTACTCAAACAGGTGGCACTGGGGTGACGATGCTGGTGTGTGGACGCGTGAGACGGCTCTACAGGCAGCTCACGCTGCAGACCAGCCTACTGCTGCTCTTCCTCTTTTGCATGGTCAGTGTGCTCATTTCAGCCTACTTTCTATATGGGGTCAAGCGAGAGCTGGAGCCGGCGAGCGTCGGCGGGCCCGAGAGCGCAGACACCGAAGCCGCCGACTGGGAGGATGCGCAAGCCGCCACCCCTTCTGCTCCGTCATCCAGGATCCTTCCTGCAAGGACTGCCAAGCCGGCAGACACGTCTCGCACAGACCCTGTGGTGCTGGTTTTCGTCGAGAGCCTTTATTCGCAGTTGGGCCAGGACATCGTGGCTATCTTGGAATCGGGACGCTTCCGCTACCAGATTGAGATCGCCCCAGGGAAAGGCGACATGCCGACTCTCACAGACAAGAACAGGGGGCGCTTCACACTGGTCATATATGAGAATATTCTTAAGTACGTCAACCTGGACGCCTGGAATAGAGAGCTGCTCGATAAGTACTGTGTGGAGTACGGAGTGGGCATCATTGGCTTCTTTAAGGTGAGGATTTACTGATCATTTTAGTCAGAATTGACGTATATGATGGACAGCATTTTGCCAGATTTAATAGTTTATCATTCTGCAACTATTGTATAAAACACACAACCGTTTGTTTTGTGTTTTTTCTTTTTTTTTGTTTCTTTGTTCTGTACCAACAGACTAAATAATTTCATTTAGGAATTGCACTGGCTATAAACATTTCTTTGCAGTGTTACAGTAAGCTTTGGTTGCTAAGCAACATAACAGAATTATTTATTCTAATCTACAAACAAAACGGATTTTGGAACGGAGATCTCTTTTATAACAAACTCCCAATCAAAACAATGGCTACAACAGATGGTGACTAAATGTATGAAATCAGGTCCAGTATGAAAATGTATGAAATCATTGGGGCCAGAATGTAACTGATTAATTATAATTCAACTAGAAATCTATTACAGTTAATGTAAGAATTATACACACACGGTCACATATTTTAACGAATAATTTATCGATCCACAGGGAAATTATTTCTTCGCATATTCCAGTGATGTTAGAAAGCTGGGGTCAGAGTGTAGAGTCAGCCATGATAAAGCACTCCTAGAGGGTTAAGGCCCTTGTTTAAGGGCTCTAAGAGCATTTGTGTGGAGATTCGTGCTCATTCAGCCACAAGGGTGTTAGTAAATATATCATGTGTGTGGTTTCTATGATTGAACCCACTTAACTTTTCATCTTCAATCGATCAGCTGCAGGACCCGATAATGTACAGCATATTGCCCTTGTCTACCAGATCTCTTCAGGTTGACCGTTTCTCCTGCCTTTTTTTTTTTCCTCTGAGAACTTTCTCTTCCCCGTTCTGTTTCGCTTCAATGCCTTTAGCTCCGAGCACATCTAATGTTACATCCTAGAGAAACACGCCGCCGAAAAAACCCAACCAGTTTCCCATGAGGGAATCAGCGACTTGGCTCGGTGTAATCTCCCGAGGCTATATTAAGCACAGCCTTCTCGCCATCTTCCTCCTTCCACTCGCTCTTGTCACCTTTGGACCATTTATGAAACATTTTTCATGCATTTTTTGTGTGATGTACGGAGGTTAATGGAGTTGGGAATTTCAAGTGGAGGAGTAGAAATGGAATGTTAGTGGTTTGATAGAAGGGATGTTTAGAGAGTGAAGAGAATTGCTCTGTTCTCTTTTCTTTTTTCTTTGCTGATTATTTGCCTTCTGTTGTAAATAATTCTGTGGATGTCCTAAGAAAGCTTTGTTTAGAAATAATTTTTCTTTTGATCGGAGTTTAAATCCCAGCCCCACCAAGCTTCCACTGCCGGGTCTTTGAGCAAGGTCCTTGACCCCTCAACTGCTCAGTAAATCATATTTACTTTGTATAAGCGTGTCTCCCAAATGCCATAAATATAAATGTACTGCTATTTCATGTCATTGGCAAGAATACAATTTCATTCAAAAGTCAGTTGTGCAGTAGGGGTCCAGTAGACCCACCCTGAGATGTTTCTATATGTACACCACTCTGTGCATCATTTACCATTTCCAGCAATGCTAAGCTGAAATATTAGTAAATAGTACATGGTTTTCGCTTCCAACACCTTAACTGTGAACTGCAGCAAAAACAAATTCACTCAAAAGGTAGATAAAAAGATATTGTACATTAGCTTTATTATTAAAATCTTCTACTGCCAACTCTGGTCAAAGTTTCAGCTCTACTTGATTATTTGAAGCATTTTGAATTAAACTTGTTCAAATCAAATTATAATTGAAGTGTCATCCTTCACGTCAAAAGCGCCTGGGTTCAACCAACACCCAGATTCATTCTTCTCTTTGTTTGCATTGGAACGGTCCTAGTGCCAGATGGGTTCTATTACGTTTGCTGTTAAACGATAATATTGAGCAAAGTTATTTTATTGCGCTGTATTTTTCCAAACACAAGGCAGGCTCTCGCAGGGTTTAATTAACCGCTCATTTGTCACGTGTGCGAGATTTTTATCGCTAAATATGATCAATGTCATGTCTTAAACCACTTATGACCGAAACTAAAGCTTTAAATGTTGAAATGATACATTTAAGTTACACTGGAATGCCATGACTGATAAGGTCGAAGTTTACAGATGACAAAGAGCCGGTTGCAAAAGTTTGTCCTAGATTTTACAAACTGACCCAGGAAACCACAGGTTTTTGTTTTCATTCCATAAAAAAAAAAAACATTTTATTATCATCTGTCTTTTAAGCCAAAGAAGGGTGGAATGTGAATGGATTGAACCGGTTGAATTACCCAAGCATTCGTCCTTAGGGATTTCCGGAAAGTACCTCGTAGTCGTAGTCATTATGATTGTCAGTGAAAGTTCTCAGGTCAGTCTTGTGCTTTTACTCAAGGCTTAAAATGTACAAATGAAACAATATCTTGTCCTTTGCTGTCTCTTTACTGTAATGAAGGCGAACGAGAACAGTTTACAGAGTGCCCAGCTGAAGGGATTCCCCCTCTTCCTACACTCGAACCTCGGCTTAAGGGACTGCAGCGTCAATCCTAAATCGCCGCTCTTGCTCATCACTAAGGCGCGCGAGGTGGAGCGAGGACCGTTGCCCGGGGACGACTGGACCGTTTTCCAGTCCAACCACTCTACCTACGAGCCTGTACTGCTTGCCCGGGGCAGGACCACTGAACCCGGAGGTCCTCCACCACCCCTGCATGCAGCGGTGGTCCAGGACCTGGGGCTTCATGACGGTATCCAGCGGGTCCTCTTCGGTAACAACCTCAACTTCTGGCTGCACAAGCTGGTGCTGGTGGACGCTGTGAGCTTCTTGACAAGCAAACGGTTGTCGCTCGCTCTGGAGCGATACATCCTAGTGGACATCGATGACATCTTTGTGGGAAAAGAAGGCACACGGATGAAAGTCACCGACGTCAAGGTGGGTGGACCGTTCGATTCTGTCTGTAGCTACCTGGGTAACAACACGCTGTAAAGTGTGAAGCAATGTGGCAGATATTGGATGTTGGCTGTAGAGGGTAGAAACGCCAGTGGTACCTGGAACCTCACAGATCTGTACAGTAGTGAGCCTGTGGTAGAAATATGCCATTGTGCTTTATTTTATTACTATTACAGGTAACCCCTGAGTTACAATGGTTCGACTTTTTTATCTTCTGACGTAGAGACCAAAATATTGAAAAAATATAAAAATCTTTGCACGGCATTTAAATTATCATACAATACGTTGCGACTTCCACCTTGTGAGATGCCCTTATCCTCGCCAGAGGACGAAAGAGTTTAATTGTCTCAGTGTTAGAAAGCATCTTCATCGTTAATCGGTTAACTACTTACCGTAATTTCCGGACAATTAAACGCACCCAAATATAAGCCGCACCCACTGAATTTGACAAAGATTTTTATTTTGAACATAAATACGCATCACCTGTCTATAAGCCGCAATGTCTACATTGAAACTAATGAACTTTACACAGGCTTTAACAGTAGCTGACCAAGAAAGTCATTGTTCACTGTCTTCCTCCTTCCTTTCACAACAATTTCTCTCTGGAGTTTATCTTTTGGCATCGGCATGCGTTTAAAAATCACCATCAGTGAAGCTTTCCTCCCGATGCCGTGCAGATCAGAATACAGGTGAAGTGTGTGTTTTCATGCCCGGTTGTTTTCAGCGTGACGAATGATTCGCATTTTCTGTAGACAGTCCCAGTGAGCGGCAGGTCAAATGTCAGAGGAACATCATCCATATTTTTGATGTGGTGCGGCCCGATTCAGTGGGAGCGCATCTTATTTAATATAAAGATTTTCATTGGTTCACCTGAACCCATTCAGCAATTTCATTGGTCTAACGTTATGGGGTTCAGTTTTTTGGCTTGAAGTTTGTAAAACCGGGGAAAAACCCAGGAAAAATCCATAAATTAGCCGCTTCGTTGTTTAACCCGTGGGAAAAAAGTAGCGGCTTATAATCCGGAAAATACGGTAGTTAACTGATGTCCCATTTTTCCTCATCTTGGGCCGATATTCCTGAAAAATCCCTAAATGAAGTTTATAGCTGCCCTGAAATGATGCTTTGTTTCTCAAAGGCTTGCTTAAATGAAAAAAATAGCCTTCGTAGGAATTTTCCATTAGGCAGGAAATCTGCATTTGCGTTGGATTTTGCGGATAAAAAGCTTTTTCTTTTTTTTTTTTTTTTTTTTTCGGGATTGGGGGATTGGGAGTTTTTGAACTGATTTCACGATTGTGAAAAACCTACCAAGATGTTTTTCCATCCCTGATTAGCTCATGACACATAAATTGCATACATTTCATCTCACCCAAAAAAATCATAATAATAAAATGCTGAGTCGGCTCATGCATTAGATTTCGGGGGGTCGTTGATAGCTGTTCATTGTTGGAGCGTGAAAACTGACATCAAAGCACTGTAGTGCTTTTTTTTGGGGGGTGGATAATAGATACTTAAGTCTATGTTCATTCCTTGTCTTTTGTGACTGGGCATCTCTTCTTCTTTTACACACTTTTTTGCGGGGATTTTTTCACAGTACTTTTTCTCATTCCTTCCGTTTTTTTTTTTGTTTTTTTTTTTTTCTTTTTTTTTTTTTTTTCCTTCCTTTTTTTTTTTTTTTTTTTTTTTTTTTTTTGCTTTCTTCCTTACTCTTTCATGGCCTTCTAACTCTGATCCTGCTGCATACACAAATAGAGATGGATGCGCAGGGGAGAATTATAAAACAATTTCAGAGAGAAATATGGATGGAGATGGGGGGCAAAAAAGAAGGGGAAAAAAAGAAACCTGAGACAGCCAAGCGGCAGGAGCATGAGTCTCTCTTCTGCTTGAAAAGAAACTCGGAAAGAGCAGCATCGAGACATGGAGAGCTCAATCTGGCATCACCATCGATCAGCCGCTGCCATCAAATGACAGCTCGTGCTGCCGTCTCTGCTCCAACTAGTTCGCAAACCCGAAGCCTCTCTCTTGATGACTCTTAGTTCAAAGGGACTACAAAACCGTAGTCCCTGTTCATGTGCGTGTTTCCTGTTTTGTTTGTTGTTGGTTTGTTTATTTCTCTCTTCTCCTCCCTTCCCACCCTCAACCTTGCTCTCAGCTTTTTCAAAGAATCACGGCGAGATAAAAGCGAAAAAGGAGCAGACGTAATCAAAGATTTCCTGCTTCAGCGCAGATGTGAAAATAAGCAATCAGCTCGCACTTGTGATAGCATTTTAAATACATAAAATTAAAATCTCAGCTTATACTAAGAAACCTTTGTCAATTACAATCAAGACATGGGCTCACAAAGTCTCAGCTTATACTAAGAAACCTTTGTCAATTACAATCAAGACATGGGCTCACAAAGAACAGTCACTGACCGCAAATGTGTAAGGGAATGTAAGAAATGCCTTAAACAAATTTTTTTATTCTTTTTTTTTTTTTAACAAAAATAACCCCTATCTGTCATGTGACATGAAGAGTAAATGAGATACAATGGAGAGAAAATGGTGAGGGAATATTTGGTTGAAAAGATACATGGTTTGCGGATCCTGTTCTGTCAAGAGAACTGAAAATATAGTGATAAATAATTTTTTTATCATGTATTTTTACATTAATTGTACCTTTTCTAATAAAGTTATGATATCCTGAGCAATTTCCGATACTAACAGTATTATTGTGCTCACCCTATACAGTACTATAGCAGTGATAAAACCGGATTCAGGGATCTGCCGCAAGTGGTGGCGAATCAATTCGATTTCCTATCGGGAACCTATCAGCTGTTTGTCCTCAGTTGTTCTGGCTCCTCGCCGTTAAATAGTACACGTTAAGCCCAAAAATCCGATTTCGTCTGCGACGTTGGTGCTACAAATCCAGTAGGGCGCACAAGGCTTAAGATACTACATCCTCATTACACTCCTTTTTGCCATTTCGATTTTCAATTTATCCGATTCTGTTCGGGGTTTAGGCAGCTCAGAGGTTGACCGATAAACGATTAATAAACCGTAGTTTTTATAAAATAGAAACTGGATTCAAAAACCAAACATGACACACCATGTGTCACAATAGTGCTGGACTTTATTACGCAAAATAAATACTGAATCATGTAAATGTGCAAAATGAAATAAATATGAATATATAAATCAATAAATCGAATTTTATAAGGAATAAATAAAAGGAAGATATAGCGTTCTCCGTGCAGCGCGCAGTCTCGTGTTATAACAAACAGCAGGTGGCTTCAGTGATTCGCCTTTATAGGCCACAGTGGTGTTTTTCTTTGCTTTTTTTTTTTTGACCCAGTATCCATTTTAAAATCAGTTGATTAATCGCTTATGCACGAGTACGATCCAACCTGGCTATCGGTAAAATCAGGCGCTGTCTAGACGCAACCCAGAAAAACGGTATGGATCTTCCCGATAACCAATAGCAAACAACTACCTGTGCCATTAATCAGCAAAAGTGTGTATCGGTTAAACGCGAATGGTGACCAAACGTTCTAGAACTGCTTTTTTTTTTTTGCACCAGGTATCCCTTTAATTCCAACATAAATTCAAGGGTCTTTCATTACAGATTTCTGAGATGCTCTGTATCACTCGCATTATTCAGGCAAATTTATTGAATTCTGAGAGCTTTTTTGTTGCTGAACACAATTACTTGTTTTTTAAGTTCCTGGGGTTTGCATTAAACCCTCTCAGTTGAAGTGACCATTGAATCCGGCTAATTGCAGGAACGACTCGATTATACATTTTTATTGACGTGTTCAGTCGCTTGTAACTTGATCCCTGAGGAAACGCTGCTTTTTCGATTCGCTAGCCTAGAAAGCACAAGAATTTGTTTTATAGATGATTTTTCTCATCGAGGTTCACTGACAGTGCGTCAGCTGTTAATGATTAGGGTGAGAAGGGGGGAAAAAAACAGGTCTTTTTGTTTGTGCAGACGTTTTCCATATTTTTTCCCCCATTCCGAGTGAGCTGCTGTCGGCTTGCTGCTGACGCGAGATAATGATGACAGTGATGTGTGCATGTGTCGGGAAGTAATATCCGTGTGTTCAGGACCTTCGGTCGTGCTGGATGTACGAGTTTAAGGTCTGTGTGTGAGATCTTGGACATGGACCATTGGTAAGCTTGTGGTTTGACAGTTGCATATGGGACCACCCTGATAAAAAAAAAAAGAAAAAGGCTAGATTGCAAGTAAATGCTTGTGTTTATCTTCAGGGTTTTGAAAGAGTGTATGTGTTAGATGATCGTAAATCCTTTTTCATGTATCCCTTTAGGCCCTGCTGGAGACGCAGAACGAGCTCCGGACTCATGTACCCAACTTCACCTTCAACTTGGGCTTCTCTGGAAAATTCTTTCATGCTGGTGAGATCAGTCATCTCAGCTCCTAATGGCCTTCACTATGATTAAGGATAAATGCTCTGTAATTTGGCTCTTAGAGCTGGGGTTCATCGCTTTATCAGACTCCCTCGTTTTCAATACGCTGCCTTTTTTTTTTTGATTAGGAACAATTCCATAATGATGTCACCTCTCGCAGCTGCCTGCTTTCGCCAAAGTTTGCTTCGTCTTAACCATAAAGACAGTCACCTCAAAGTGCAGTTAGATTCTTCATTATAATACAGTGATATAATACAGACTGTGAACGACGCTGTGCCTGAATCTTTCAGACAATCTGGTTAAAATTTACATTTTGTAGGCCGAAGGCATGTGGACACTAGAGAATTTATCTTTCAGGGTGGATTTGGACTGTAGTTCGGGATAAACGTACAATTATAAGGAACAATCTACATACATTCTTTTATAACAGTGTCCATTAGTAAAAGCACAATTGTCCCATATGTGCGTGTTAAACATCCTTGTCCAGCATTCTTTCCAATAGATTTTGGAAGATTTGACTTGTGTTTTTTCAACTACAAGAACGTTAGTGAGATAAGACAGTGTTGGACGAGGAGGTCTGGGCGTTCATTCGATTTTGGAAAGCACACAGGGACATTGTCACGCTGGAACAGGTTTGGCCCTCTTGGTTCCAGTGAAGGAGGAATTATAGAAAATTCAGCAGTTTAAATTTACTTATAAATAAATCGGTGCGCTGTCCACATATGTTTGACCAGGGATTCAGTAAGCAGTACAATTTAAAAAACCCAACTCTTTTGGAAGGTTTTTCGTTTCCCTCTTCTAAACCTCTCTCGGATGGAAGTCGTGCTCGCGTGTAACATGTTTTCTCTTCCTCAGGCACCGATGAGGAAGATCTGGGAGATGACCTTCTCCTGTCCTACAGTAAGGAATTCTGGTGGTTTCCGCACATGTGGAGCCACATGCAGCCTCATCTCTTCCACAACCAGTCGGTGCTGGCCGAACAGATGCTGCTTAACCGCAAGTTTGCAGAGGTAAGGCTGAAAATAGGAAGCCTTCAATGTAGGCAATACATTAGGCCTTTTTTTTTCTTCTTCTAAGTGTATGACACCTTTGATCAGTTCAGATCAAATGAACATCTGTTGTTGATCATATTAAGGTTTTTGTTTTTTTGTTTTTTCTATTTTTGAGGTCCCCCATTTTTTTTTAGGATTGTTACATTTGTATTCCTAAAAGCCATATTTCTGCTTAAAATCAGATATAATTTTTTTACATTAAAACATAGGATCTCAAATAATCTCCTCATACGTCTTTCTCTCTGGCTCCTCCTTTTCTTTCTCAGGAACACGGCATCCCCACAAACATGGGTTACGCGGTGGCTCCGCATCACTCTGGCGTCTACCCCATCCACATGCAGCTCTACGAAGCCTGGAAGAAGGTGTGGGGCATCAAGGTGACCAGCACAGAGGAATACCCTCATCTCAAACCTGCACGCTTCCGTAGAGGCTTCATGCACAGCGGCATCAGCGTAAGTGCACAAGCCGCCTCAAGTCCCTCGCACACCTTTGTAGTACCAGGTTGCACCTTCACCGAGTCGTGCAGTCTTCATCACTTAGGAAGTGCATGCAGATGGCATCTCTTTGGGTGTACGCAGTCTCTACAGTCGCTACTGTTAAATTTGTTTAGATTGGACGATGGTGTGTTTAAGCACTTCATGTGGTTATTCTTGGTCCATTTCCTGTCCTTAAAACATAACGACTGAGACGAACTAGGATGCTACGCATTTCCTTTAAATTTTATCAGCATTTTTATTTCCTTGTTTATAAACCCGGAAAAAAAATACTTTAATTAAGAACTAAAAATGTCCCAGTAGTGAGAGAAGGAAGTGAAGGGAAAAATATGCGACTATAAGATTAAGGCAGTTGGTTTCCTGTGAATATTTCACACCAGCACATTAAGCTCAGCATTACCCTTTCTGTGGGAACATCACACTCAAGTGCCACATATAAAAAGGAATAAACAGAGTCGTTGCCTATAGTACGGGTGAACACAGTGCTCTAAAAGGAAATACTACACCGGTATAAGTGTGGTTAACGGAAATACACCCCGATATTGTTTCTGGTCCGGTGCAGAATAATGAGACATTTGGAGACGCGTCGTGGTACGAAAGATCACGACTCTGGCAACCGTCTAATTCTTCAGCGCTACAATGGACAGCGAGCTGCTTCATATTTGAATTGCAGATTAGTTGAGTAACCTTTTAGAGAATGTTCTGGGGAGACGCTCCACTTTGTTTGGGAAAAGGGTTTTTGAAAATATTATGTCTGTCGCTCGCTCTGTGTTTAGACCCGCGTTCGGATGCAGCCTTTTCTCACAGACTTCCTTTAATCCCTAGATTCTGTTTAACCGCTCTGGTCTGCCAACACACACAACCACACACACAACCACACACACTCTTACTTCCTCTGAGGTAATTTCATTGACTTGCGTTTATGCTAAAATCTGTATTAAAAAAATTATCAAGTATAAAATATAAACCAAAACCTGTCTGTTATCAGCTCGATATTTGATCCCTGGAAAAAGAAAATCCTACACACACACACACACAGTCTTGGGGGAAGTAATATTCTGCGATATATAATATTTTGTATATTATTGCTTAAAGCAGAGAAGAAAAAAAAATCATTGCACAACCTTCTTCCCCTCAACTTCCTCTCGGGATTCCAACATCAGACAGTTAAAGAAAGAAGTAGATTTTTTTTGTACGAGTGTGTGTGTGTGTGTGTGTACATCACTGCCTGAGCCAGATAACAAGGTCCTGCTTCTAAGAAAGAAAAAAGTGCACAGTGGGCAACAGTTAAAGCGAGTGAGGATCTTCAAAGCGAGAGGCAGATGAACATAATTATAGAAACTTTTAGATTTTTACTCAGGGCTACTGTGCTTTTTGTTTCGTAATGCGTTTTAACTCTGTGCTTCTAGTCGTCCTCGTGTAAGTCTTGAATTTCAAATAATGTAATTTGCTCTTCTCTTTTTATTCTATAGGTTTTTTTTGTTGTTTTTTTTTCTTCTCACATCGGGAAACATTTTGCAATGTACATGCAAAAATTGTCATTCTTCTATTTGGGAAGAGATGACATTCGAGTTTCTCTTCTCTTCTCAATCTCAGATACACTACCCGTAGTGTGTAGAAGAGAGCAGATAGCATTTTCATCCGATTGGGACCCGAAAAAAGATATTTGTGGTTGGCTGTTGAGTCTCAAAGAAATCCTTATCTCTTGTGTACAAATTTGGTTGGAACTGTTTTGTTTTTTTTTTATTTTGGACCGGCAAATCATCAAATCTGGATTGTCGCCACTTCTCTTTAACAAACCATGGAACTTTAGCCAACATGGTGGAAAGATCTCGATCTGAATTCGCTCCATTTCCCTTTACTATTTGTTCTCCTCTACGATTTCTAGGATAACTGTATACAATGACTATTTTCTCATCGCCTACCAATTCCCACCCACCAGTTACTTCTCATCTATTACAACCCCATTTTCCAAAAAAGGTGGGACACTTTGTAAAATGTAAAAAAAAAAAAAAAAAATGGGAATGCAATAATTAGCAAATCTCATAAACCCACATTTTATTCGCAATAGAACTTAGAAAACATACCAAACGTTTAACCCGGAGGAAATGTATGTTTTAAGTGGGGGGAAAAATTTTACATTTGATGGCTGCAACACGTCTTAAAAAAAGCAGTATCTCAGATGGTGGGGAAGTTATTTAGTGCCTGTGAAATCATCAGCTTGCACATTTGGAAAGGCTCCATCAATGCTGAACAGTCTATATAGGTTTTAGTGCAACAAATGCGCAGTGCTACTTGAATGCTACATATATTAATATAGAATGACTTAGCAGTAGAAGAGTCCGGGTCCCGAACTGACCTGTCTGTCTGCAGTCCAGACCGTTTGAAACATTTGCCACTTCAAGAAATGAAAAACACAATAAAGGACACCCAGAACTGTTGAGAGGCTAGAATCCTGTTTTAGACACACATTCCTCTCCCAAAACTTTAGCAACTGGTCTCCTCAGTTCCCGGATGTATATGGAAGGAAGTCATGATGCTTCACAGTGGTAAACATGGTCCTGTTTCAACTTCAAAACATTTTGCAGCCATCAAATTCACAGTGACGTTAACTAGTCCTTAAAAAGTGATATATACAGTATGTGTATATATATATATTTATTTATTTTTGTTTGTTTTACTGTGACTAGAATGTGAATTTATGAGATATATAAACAATTTCATTCTGTTTTTATGTACATTTTGCACATTGTCCCAACTTTTTGGGAATTTCGATTGTAATAGGTTGAGAAGTAAATATGGGGTGGGAATTGGTAGTTGACCAAAATGATTAAATGGTCAATGTATACAGTTCTTTTTGAAGTTGTAGGGAAGAAGGGAACTGCAGCAATTCCATATCATGTACCTTCTACCATGTTGGCTAAAGTTCTATAATTTTTGTTAAAGGGCAACAGTCCAGCTTAGATTATTTGCCAGTCCAAATTCCAGTTGGCCAACAAACTTGTGTGATGAAACCTGTTCTAATAAAAGCGAATGGAGACGTGTGCTAGAGAACCGTTGCAGGAGCCAACATGTTTCAACCAGATTTGCACACAGAAGCTCCGATAGTTAACATAATAGTATAGAATATAGATGTGCAGAGTGTAATGGAATATTTACTTTGAATTGTTGACCGAATTTGGCATTCTGGCTGACATTTGTTTAACTCTGGTCTCGCTAGATTATTACTAATGGAGTGGTTTCTGCTCCTTTTATTGTACTAAGGATACATTTTTCTAGGCTGAGGTCACACAGTTTCCATTTGGTTTCCAGTGCAGCGCAGTGTTTGAACGCTACTGCACGTTGTGGCTAACCAACTGCGTTTTTCCACTCTAATTTGTCGTGATGAATATAAAATACAGAAGTTTCTTATGGCTCCAGTTTCAAAAGTTTGCCTGAATGCCTTTTGAACTGGAGTGTTCAAGCCCAATATGAGCTCTATTAAGTTTCCACTCACTCATGGTTCGTTGTGTTGATCCACTCTCAGGTGTTGCCCAGGCAGACGTGCGGTCTCTTTACGCACACCATTTTCTACAACGAGTATCCCGGAAGCCCTAAGGAGCTGGACAAACTCATCAACGGAGGAGAGCTGTTCCTCACCGTGCTCCTCAACCCTGTAAGCCACGTTCAGTGTTTCTAATAAAGTACATAATTTTGAGGTTTGTGTTAAAAATTGTCATTTCTGAAAATCCAGATCAGCATCTTCATGACCCACCTGTCGAACTACGGCAACGACCGCCTGGGCCTTTACACATTTAAAAACCTAGTGAAGTTCTCCCAGACGTGGACCCACCTGAAGCTGCAGACACTCCCACCCGTGCAGCTGGCGCAGAAATACTTCCAGATTTTTCCAGAGGAAAGGGATCCTATCTGGCAGGTGAGAGAGCGACACGCCTACAAGAAAACACGAGTGTGTTAATGATGCAGAGATTCTTTCCGACGACATCCAGGCATGCAGGTGTTCTCGCATAACAGAGCTTGGAATGTAACAGGTCTCACCGCAACTCTCAAATTCTGAAAAGCAGATTTAGTTTTGCGCATGCGCCACTTCCGCCACAGTTTAGCGATATCTTTTTAGCGTTTTTATGTCCAGCTTCAAGAATTTATTTTAATGAAGATTGTATAAGTATGCTGAAATAAGAACAGTTCAGTAGATCATATCTTTATAAAATTTAGTTTTAAATGTAAAACACATTTATATACACATCTGTATTACCCAAATGGGGTCTAAACCATTTAATTAAATTTTTTATTTTATTTTATCAATTTAATGTGTGCCAATTTACCCGATTACTCGTAAAATCTATTTGATTTATTCTATTAGATTTTTATATATTTTTTTATTTATTTAAACCAAGCAGGCATTTCATAAAAAAAAAAAAAAAATTTGAACAGTTGCAGTTCACAAATGTTAATAAAAATCGACAAGCAGTTTTATGTTTTGCGTTTATGTTTTATGTTTTCTTCTCCGTAACCATACCGAAATTGAACTGGACCGTGACTTAAAAAACCGAGGTATGTACCGAACCTCAGAGAAGAAACCTCTTTCCGTGCTGCTTTTCACCAAATCTGAAATTGTATCTTCGGTGCTGCCAGGAGAATTCCTGAACCTACACTCGTATCTTTTTCCTTCCTTTAACACTTCTTCTGTCGTTCAGTTTATCCTCCTCTTTATTTCTGCTTGACTCCTCCTGTCGGACTGTCAAGTTTTTTTTTTCCACCCTCTGAGAAATATAGAGACTGTGATTTTAGAGCCTTAAATCCTTTTTTGATCCTCCTTGTTTCCTGTCAAGGTTGAGATCCTGTCCTTTCACTCCAGGCTCAGGCGTTCCGGAGATATCCTTCGGCTGTGAATAATGTCTTTTCATGTGTACTTGCTCTCCCAGAAAGTCCTCACAATACTTTTTGTTCTTCAGCTGTTAAGATTTGTTTCTTCCCTGCACTTTATATTACAGCACTACGAAACAGGAGCGTTTCATTTGATTGGAGCGTCTCTTTAAAAAAAAAAAAATAATGAATTAATCTAATAATCATACATAATCAAATTGCACTATTAAGATAATGCAAATAAGGAGACCAAATGTTATCAACCTGATCCAGTTTGTGAAACAACACAAATGTCAGTTCGGACTTTAGTATTTTTTTTAAAACGTTAGTATTGATTTCTATAAAGACCTCATCAGACAACAACCGTTGTTGAGATTTTTGGAATGATCTAAATCTATCTGAAACGCCAAAAATCACCAGAAGTGGATAAGGTTCTGACTCAACATGTAATATTTTAGACACAAAAAAGGGGAGTAACTTGCAGCATAACTATGTAAGAGTGTGGCTTCCTCGGTCTGACATTTTAATCACACATTAGGGAAACATCTGGAAAAAATTATATGTAGCTTTGTTCTAACGTAATGAAGGCGATGAGTAATCTTGAATTATATACCAATTTATACAAGCAATTGAGTGTTAAGGGTCTTACTCAAGAGCATTCACCACAGCTTCTAGGTAAGGCAGGGATTTGAACTTCCGACCATCTGATCAGAATTCCAATGTCGTAACGACCGGGCTACCCCGTTCTTCAGTCCGATTAAATGTGTACGCTGCAGTGAAGCGTCAGTACGCACCGATAGCGCTCGCTCTATCTCGTAAGATCCGACAGATGCTGACCGTAAAGGAGGCCACAGAAGCAGGGCGCATTGCTCTTCGTTAATCTGCACAACTCGATCCAGATGTGCTCACCTCGGCTGTAGTAGAGTCGGTGTCGGTTCGGGTCAAGCCGGCGGATCATTAGAGATTACGACTCCTGTCCACCTGTGATTAATGAGATCCTCAAAACCACTGGGTAAATACAGACATCCTAAATATAAGATGATTTGATTAGTCTTATATGCTTAGAAGAAAGGTGTGGCATTTATTTATATAACGGTCAAGTATATCAATCGTAAATGAAATCGCTCAACGATTTGAAAGCCATTGTGTTTTACATACACCAGTGCTGTCTGGAAGCATTTTTCCCTAATTGTTAAACTGGTCTTTCTTTCTGCGCCTGTTAAATGTTGTATTCATATAGACGTTTTTAATTAGATGTTATTTCAGACCACAGTCAAACCACTGCCCAGTTTTTTCCCCCCTCGCTTGCTGGCTGTGAGGGCTCTATTAGCTCTGGAACTTTGGTTCGAGGGACCGGTATTATTTAGCGTAATGAAGTAAGACGGTCTGTTTAACAGTTAGAACTCCGTAGCCCCACTCTGTGATATATGGACACTTAATAGCAGTCCGTCCCGTGCCAGAAACTTCACAATTGCGCCTGCGTGAGCACGAGTTACCTCACAGACTCTGTAACTGTAAATCCGAATCTCTCCAACAGGACCCCTGTGAGGACAAACGGCATAAAGACATTTGGTCAAAGGAGAAAACCTGCGACCGCTTCCCTAAGCTGCTCATCATAGGCCCGCAGAAGACAGGTGAGTTTAGTTTCACCTTCTTATTAGCAGCATACACTAGCGCCATCTAGCTGTCATGGATGTCTAAGCGCCAGATTATAAAACTATGCTTGAATGCTTTTTTATTTACTTTTTTTTTTTTTTACAACTCTGCAGCTGTAAATCAGCCAAAATAACCTCATCTGATTGGTTTAGTGTGTCAAACAGCAGTTGTGTTTCATGTACCAGATTAGTACAGGCAGTCAGTTTTAAGCCTTTTTTTAAAATGCAGTTTTCACTTGACATCATTAAGTCTGAATTCCAGGTTTACTGCATCGACTAATTAAACTTTTAACCTGTCTTAAGGGAGCAATAGCCCAGTCTTGCTGTATGTCGTAAAATAGCATTGTTAACCTTGTTAGTAAATGCTTGATTAAGGGATTAACAGCTTTCTTTTTAAACACATGTAATTACCACAGATCTTGGGTCAATTACTAAGCAGCTCAGTAGAAAAAAAAGAAAAAAAAATGTCCGTTTATCGCGGTTTTTCAGGGGATTACTGTGTGTGTGTATATATATATATATATAATATATAAAATATATGCAATGCAATGGAAAAAATGCTATGTAAATCAACATGGTACAGATTCCTTTGGTTCAGACAGCCAGCAAATAATCAATTTACTTAAGTGCCTTCTGACTTCTAACGCAAGGCCCCTTTCACAAACACGTCTTTGTGGTGCAAAAAAAAGTTTAAATAAAGCCAGATGTTCTTTTCCTGTTCTGCGTGCAGAAAGATGCAGCTCTACCTCTGCCTTGTTAATCTGTATTCTACGTGACTCTCAGGTCGCGCTCGAGAAACAGTTTCAACCTAAAATGCTGGTCACAAATTATTGGCCACTTTCTAAATAATAAAAGTAAAGCACATCTACTAATAATTAAATATAAATAAATCAGTTTTCACAGATGTTAAAGAAATATAAATAAAAAAGATGCTTCACGAAACAAATGTCAACTTTTATCACAATTGTTGTTGCAAATCTGTGAATCTTATCATCCCCAATACACAGAGTATTTATACTGCAGTATAAACTGTACACCTGCAGCTCTGAGCTTTCTTTGGAGCTATGAATTCTGCTTAATATGGTGTATTGTATAGCTAAATATAAAAATAATCTAAATTGGCTTTTACGGTTACTTCTGACCATAAAGAAGAAGTAAATAAATGAAGAAATCTTCCAAAACCTGGCCATGAACTCTTCTTATCTGACTCCCTTCCAGGAACGACAGCGCTCTATCTGTTTCTGGGAATGCATCCTGATCTGACCAGTAATTATCCCAGCAAGGAGACCTTTGAGGAGATCCAGTTCTTCAACGGTCGTAATTATCACAAGGGCATTGACTGGTATGTTTCTAGCATCTTGTTCTGTTTCTCTCTCTCTCTCTCTCATTACCACAGAATGTTTCTGCGCCCCCCCCCCG
>MU551617.1:21329-93715 GCA_024362625.1 Silurus asotus | reverse complement strand
TCCCCCAAAAGTTTTTCCCCCCCCCCCCCCCCCCCTTTTTTTTTTTTTAAACAGCATTTCTGCCTGCGCTTTTTGAGGCCGCATGCTTGAGTTAAGTTTAATAACCCCTGTAAACCACTAGGAGATGCATCGATAGGGAAAGGCTTGGCATGCTGTGAAGTCTGGCACATTAACCACAATGGATTCTGATGTTACCCTAAATTGTGAAGAGATTCTGTTTTTGAAAAAAAAACATTTACAAACGTACACATTCCCAGCTATGAAAGTTTCACTAATGAGCGAGAAGCGGAAGTGTAAGATAGGAGGTCGACCGATAGTAGATTTTACCGATACCAATAGCTAGGTTAACTAATTATTTAACCGATGGTTTTTAAAATAGATACTGGATGAAAATAAACAAACATAAATGTGAATAAATATGAATATATTCATTATTAATGCATTTTGAGGACAATAAAACACATGCATTCAAACTGAAACAAAAAGTAACACTCCAAATAAATAAAAACAGTTATTTTCAAAATAAATACACAACAAATAAACAGGATAGAACATGAGTGATTCGCCTCTAGAGGCCGCTCTCGTACTGTATAACGCAACCCGGAAAAACTAACTATCGGTGTTGATTATTCAGCACAACCGATGAATCGTTAGACCTCTATTTAAGATCATGCTGCCTTTTTGACAGTTTTGTTTGTGGTGTCGAAGAATATCGTTGTAAGACCCAAAGCTCCTAGATTGCTTTTGATACACATCGTTTTTGAATCTGCTGCTGTTCTAATTTAACAGGCTTCTATTTTCATCATGTCTAACGTCTTTCCCTCGTAGGTATATGGAGTATTTCCCTTTGCCTTCCAACACTAGCTCAGATTTCTACTTTGAGAAAAGTGCCAACTACTTCGACTCGGAGGTAGCGGCCCGTCGAGCTGCCGCGCTGCTTCCTAAAGCCAAGATCATCACCATCCTCATTAATCCTGCTGACAGAGCCTACTCCTGGTACCAGGTCAGTCTCTTAGCAGACAGAGAACAATAACACGACATTGTCTGTAATGTCCTGTTTTAAAAGATACGATTTTCCCACAAGGTTTAAAAAAGAAAAAACGCTCAGAGCGCAATTACATCACCATAAGAACAACTTTTTTCTTTTTTTTGTTGTTGTTTGCTGTTAGCTTTATTATCACAAGTGCAGCACTGAGCACTATTTTGGCAGCTGAAACACTAAACAGGAAGCAGAAGCTTCTATTATTTGCCATTAAATTTAATTATTGTTAATTATTCATCAAAAAATAAAAGTACGAATAAAGTAAATAAAAAAAAAGATTATGAGTAAGTTCTCAGTGACAGATCCTGATTTGTTGTTTCTGCTCTGCTCCAGCACCAGAGAGCACACGATGACCCTGTGGCCCAGAAATACACGTTCCATGATGTCATCACCGCAGGCTATGATGTTCCGATCAAACTAAAGGTGCTGCAGAATCGCTGTCTCGTGCCCGGGCTGTACGCAACGCACATGCAGAGATGGCTCAGCCACTACCATCCCAGCCAGGTGAGTGTGTTTGGGGAAGGAGGCATGGTGGGATGGGATGGAAGGGAGGAAACAGTGTTGAATGGTTGGATGGATGGATGGATGGATGGAGGGTTGGGAAGGATAGATTAGATCACCGCAGGGATGTGAACATGGACCAGGGTGTATATTTGTGTGAACAAGAACTTGTACCCTCTCCCTTTGCTCAGATCCTGGTTTTGGATGGTCAGATGCTGAGGACGGAGCCGGCTGCAGTCATGGATAAAATCCAGAAGTTTCTTGGCCTCACAAACACTCTTAATTACCACAAGATCCTCGCGTGAGTGTCTTCATTTCTCTGACAGATTCTTTCTGAACATTCTCCTGTTTCTTTTTTGCTTTTCCTCTTTAATAAAGCACAGGTAGAGAGACTGGAGGCAGGTGATTACTGGCTGATTGAGCACTGTGTGTGTGTGTGTGTGTGTGTGTGTGTGTGTGTGTGTGTGTGTGTGTGAGAGATGTTTGGGTTTGATGTGTTGCGTGGAGTCACGTTTCAGATAGATTCATTTACCGGTCTGTCTATCATTTATAATCCCTTGTGACTTGTTCTGTTGGGTTCCATTTTTCCTCATCACCCGTCTACTCTATTCATATATAGTTAAAATTTTCTATATCTTTCTTTCTTTTCTTGTTTTTTCTTTCTTTCCTCTAGATTTTGTTTATGTAGCTCACATTGGATGGTTTGTTTGTCTGTTTCTTTTTTTTCTTCAGATTTCTTTTCCCTGTCTACCTGTTAAAATGTTTGTCTGCCTGTTTTTTTCCTTTCCTTTCCTTTTTTCCTTTTTTTTCTACCATTTCCTCCACCCACCCCACTTTTTGTTAGTTTCTTTAAAATCTCAGTTTTTCCCTTTTAATTTTTTCCATATTTATTTTGTTTATTCTTTTTCTTTTTTCCATGTTTTAATCTTTTTTTTTTTTTTTTTACGATCTGCCTGTCATTACATATGTCTGTTTTTTCTTAGTTTTCTTGCTTTTTTCCCCCTTTGCCTTTGTTTCCATGTAAATCTGCTAGTCTTTCCTCCTTTACCTTGTCTTTTTGTCTTATTTTCGTTTGTCTTTTTCCCCCACTCTAATTTCTCTTTACTACCTCGTCTCTGAGTCACTCTCTCATCTCCTGCTTTGCCGTTTTCATTCTTTCATGCCTGACCACATAATCACTGCACCAGACTCATAAGCAGCAACATCTGTTCGTCCCATCCCCCAGTGGACAATAGGCCTGGTTTGTCCCCGTGTTTGTTTCTGCAAACAGACCTGGCTGCACACCATCTGTCTGCCATATTTGTTTCTCTCAGACTGATGTGGAAAACTGGAATTCCTGTTGACCCACCTCCGTTTTGTTTCCTCCTGCAGGTTTGATCCTAAGAAGGGATTCTGGTGCCAGCTGCTGGACGGGGGGAAGACGAAATGCCTGGGGAAGAGCAAAGGGAGGAAGTATCCTGACATGGATGTAGATGTGAGTGTTGGATGTGAAACAGAACACTGAATTACTTCAGAATTCATGGTTTCATGATGTATAATCGGTCACATGATTGCTGATCGGTTGGGTGAGGACTGAAAGGGACAGTGTAGTCCACAGAGCGGTGCATGTCCTTGACGTCACCTTGAGGTATCTTGGCAGACACATTGGAGTTAATGAGGGGTGGAAGGACAGTCTGATGTGTCCTGAATGTGCTGCAGTGCTGTGAATGGCAGCAATCTTTCGATCCAATGCTGCACATGATCTCGTTCAAAAACACAGCCACCGTCACACAGCTGGCTTCATCTCCACCTTCTGAAATGAAGTCATCAAAAATGTGTGTGCAGTGAAGATTTGACGGGGGGGGGGGAAATAACCCAGATCGTTCCGTATGATTAGTGATCCTACAAAATGGGGAGTAAATCTCGGGAAAATTTCAGAAACTGCTGATCAGCGTATATTTCACGCCCAGGCCTTCAATGATGTCCTGCCTGAATCGGTCCACAATCATTATGACGCCACGGCTATAAAAACCATCAATATTATAGAGAATCGCATTATACCAGAGCGCTGCATCACAGACAGGAATCTCATACAGCGAGAATGAAGGTTATTACTAAAGCAAGAAACCCAACAAACACAATTCAACACGTCTCCTTTCTCTGTAGCCACAGCTGCATCTCCCAAATACATCATCTTTAGCGGAAGAATCGATATTACCCTCGTAACATAACATGGGCTGTTTGTGAATTTTTTCGTGTGTTACGGTTTTCCTGGGGATCCGAATAAGTTCAGGAAATAAAACTAAAACAATAAATGAAAAAGCTTAACAGCTGGTGCCAAAACGCTGACTATCGAGCTGGAGCTTCATCTTCAGGAAGAGAGGGCGAAGTCCACAGGAGCCGAATCTGCCGAGTAGGGTGGGTAGGTGCGCGAGTGAGATTATGTGGATCGTTCGCCGATGATCATCATGCACGAGTTGGGAAACGGTTTTCAGGTGTTGAGCTCTTTGAAGGTCTTTATGATGATCTCGTCATTTTCAAGTGATCTTCTTCCGCTCTAGAAGCCACTCAAAACGGTAGTTTGCAGTGGAATGCAGCCAGGAAAAAAAAACTTCCTGGAAAAAAGGATCCTGCAACCCAAAGTTTGTCTGTAGCAGATATATAGATGTGGACAAGATGCTTCCTGTCATCTTAATGCATGCCCTCTTAGGACTACCGTAGCACACTGAGCTTCTGAGTGCAGTTTGTGGGCGTGGCTATTGTTCAAAATCCGCATCGTCAGTATGGCGTAAAATCTCACTTTCTTTCCCTCCTCCTTCGACAGTCACGACGCTTCCTTCGAGAACACTACCGCGAGCACAACATCGAGCTGTCCAAGCTGCTGTATAAGATGGGACAGCCGCTGCCGAGCTGGCTGCGCGAAGAGCTGCTCCACAGCAGGTAGCCGGAAACTGGTGCTGGGGGGCCACAAAAACGAAGGCGACACACTCGCACTCCTCTACTTGCTCCTGAGGAGATTCTACCTCTCCGATATCCTCCGAGTCAGCTACATGCAGCTGGATACGGCACACCAGAGGCTTCGTTCTGGAGGTCTTGGCTGTAAGAGGAAAAGAAACGGAGAGGGCAAGGTGCAGTGATGGAGACGTTGACATTCCCTCGCTTTTTCATTTGAAAGAGCATGGGTACCTAGGGATGTCTGTCAGTACCTTCATACACACACACACATACACACACACACACACACACACACAAACACACACACACACATATATAAACTAAGTGTTTGGTCTGCTGAGACACCTATAAAAACGTATTATTTTTGTTGGTTTTTTTGGGAACGCCCTTTATTCAGCACCGAGGCCAACGAATGAACCAGGAAGGAACTTTCAACTCCGGTTTTTCTCATTCATCCATCTTTTCATTTGCATATGTCACGTTTGAGGTCTGAACCAGGAGCCTGTCTCGCCCTGAAGTCTATTTTTGTACAAATTTTCTTTCCTTTTTTTCTTTTTTATTAGACCGCTTATTACGTTTTCTCACTCGAACAAAACGTGACATTTACAACAAAGAAAAAAAAAAAATCACATCTACGTATTTATGGTGTACTTTACAAGTAATAAGCTACATCCGGAAATAAATGTGAGTGTATATATGGACATGTACAGAACTCTGGGATCCTGGCGCGCGTCGTATATCGCTCATACAATGAATTATCGCCTTAAGCCGGTTGCTGTTCGCCAGAATGACGAACGAAAAGTGTTCATTAGCATAGAAATGATTCCAGGATGAACCAGTGTTTCCCAAAGTGAGAGTATCGACCGGAGGGTTGATATTAAATGACCACATTTTCATATTTTGTTCTTTTATTCGACCCCCTTTAGTGTTTTTTTTTTCTTTCCCTTTTGGTCACATGATTCGTGTGCGTACGACTCGAGTCGGTCCTATCGGAGAATGTATCGCTTCCTTTGGCACATAATGACCGTCTGGACTATATTACAGCCCTGAATGTACGCGCAGACCTCATCGTGCCCTTCATCGGTGAGCAGAACACACGGTGGAAACGTACGGTAGGTTCCTCGTAATGAAGTCGAGTAAGCAGTTCTTCCAGCTGCGATTCAAATAACGAACAAAACCTCAACCCACCCCCACCCCCCTCTTCTTCCTGCCCCTCTTTTATTTGGTGCTTGTGGTATCAGTAATGTATTTTCAACCCCCTTCTAGTCTCGAGGACATTATTTAACTATTCCACTCACAGCTGGATGATCAGGTCTTTCCATACGCCTTCTGGTGTAAAGGAACGCTTGGTTCCATAGGCTGTTTGGATATGGTCCAGATTGAAGTGATTTCCCGACGATGTGCACGGATGGACGCGGTGTTCTGCCCTCGTCAGTGTTTCATTGGAACACAGGGTGGAAAAACGTCTACCATATATCCTATGAAACTAAAAGTATATTGTCACACTCACGTACTTGTTGAACATCTCATTCCAGTCCCTTTTCTTAGTATAATAACCTCCACTCTTCTTTTCTACCAGATTTTGGGCTGTGGCTGTTGGGGTTTCAGCTACATTAGCGTTTGTGAGCTCAGATCTGATGGTGCAGTCGGTGTTCCAGTTTGTCTAAAAGATGTTCATTGGGGTTGAGGAGGTCAGGGCTTTGTGCAGGACATTTAAGTTCTTTCTCTTCGACCTCAAAAGGTCATGTTTTGATGATACTTTGTTGGAGCTTTGTACAATGAGCATTATCATACTGGAACAGTGTTTGAGCCTCTTAGTTAAAATCGGCATAACACAAAGACATTTTGTACAAGGAAACTAGGGCGCAGGAAAAGGGGAGATTTTGGAACCAGAAGTTCTCAAAACTTAGTGGATTGGTGCGCAACGAACATTCGCTGTTAAGCCTTTTATTAAAATATCATGATCATGTGAGGGCTGCACAAAAGGAATTTCGGTGTCATTACTAGTTTTGGACGCCCTGATCGTGTCCTCATTTCAAAGAGTTCACTCCACACTCCGCACACTTGAGAATATCGAGGATGTTCGAGCTGCTCGTCGTGAGGAGCCCTTTTCCCCTGCTGGTTCTTCAGAATGACGCAGCCGTGTTGTAATCGCGTGGACATGCGGGACACGATCGTGACGTCCTAACTGGTCATGATGCCAAAATTCTCATACGATCACTATTCTTACAAAAGATTTTTCAGTGAACGTAAATCATGCACCATTCCACTGCTCCATCATAACTAACGGCAAAGGGTTCGAAACAACGACAGCCCAGGGTCTGAACTCCTAGTTCCAAAATATCCGTTTCCATGCGCCACCCTGTATAAAGTAGTGGTAAAAATAAAAAATAGTGGTAACACTTTAAGGAAGAAGCGTATATGGGTGTGATGGGCAGGGGTGCACATACTTTTGGCCATACCGAATGCAAATATATTAAACTTGCATGTTGAACTATGGATTAAATAAAACACTAAGCAAGTGCCGATAAGATCAAAAACATCACCGAGTACCGATTGAAGTTGAAGGCCAGGAAGCCTGACAAGTTCCCCTTCTTAATTTTGTTAGATTTTTTAATCGAATTGTAAAAACATTTTTCAACACTCTTGATCGTGGAGGAGGGCTGATCATAGAGCTGAGCTCAAAATTAATTCTCGTCCTCATTTTACATTTTTTTTTTACTTCAGAAATAAATCGAATTTGACCTGACAGTATTGATTTTCTCTCGTATCGCAAACCAAACGGTGTGAAAACCGTTCGGAGGAAACGGTCCCTGATAAGCACAACGTTCTTTTGTTTTTCCCTTTTAACCAAGAACCAGCGTTCCATCATAAAGGCTCGTGTACTAAGGAACGGTTGAAAGCGTTCTCTGAAGATTTGTGTTCTTCGGGTAAACGATTTTTCGAAGTGCTCACGTTGAAGCGCACACGGTCTGTAAAGCTGACCCTCGCACCTTATACACACGATCCAGTTCTCAGCCTGGAAAGCAAAAAAATAAAAATCAGAAAAAAAACATACAACCACAACCATGCTGCTCAGATCTTCATCATGATGTGGAGAACGGTCTGATTTGTTTTTTTTTTTCTTTTTGTCCTGATGTATTTCTAACTATAATAATAATGCAATAATATATTTTCCTGACAAAGTCGGAAGTTTTGCACCAAGCACAAACCATGTGTTCTCTGTGTACAGAAAGAAAGAACGAGAGGAAAGAGAGACGTTTTCCTCTTGTTGGGTTCCACAACTCTAAACTCCCCCAACACACACACACACACACAAAGTGGTTCCCATGAACTTCACACTGCCAATCCTGTGCTTTCTGTATTATAATGTAGGATATCAGTAGATAGTGATGTAAATGAAATCGATTGTAAGGTAATCATCTGGACTGTACAATCAAACCTATCATTGTTAATATTTTTTATTGTTGGTAGCCAATATTTTTGTGATTAATTTGCAAATAAAGAAACCACTGTCTTTTTACGTCTTCGATGTGGTTATTTTTTTACATTTATATTCACGCCGTTCGGCCAAATGATGTTTTTTTATCACTAAATACAGATTTTGGGTTCAATAGGAGACCGAACAAGAATATCACTATCACTACTCTGGAGTATTTTTTGAACTGTAGTCTCTGCCAGAATTTACAATCAGGCATAATATTAAGAGATAATATCCTTATAATCATGGCACCTGTTAGTGGGTGGAGATATTTTTTGACGTGTTAGAATCAGGAAAAAATGGGTGTAAGGATTTGAGGGAGTTTGACAAAAACTGCAGCTCTTGTGGGATGTTCCTGGTCTGTGGTGGTCAGTATCTATCAAAAGTGCTCCAAGGAAGGAACAGTGGTGAACCGGTGGCTAAGGCTCATTGATGCACGTGAGGAACGAAGGCTGGTACATGTAGTCCGATCCAACAGACGAGCTCCTGTAGCTCAGATTGCTAAAGAAGTTCATGCTCAGTGGATTGGGACTGTTTTAAAAGGGGGCCAGCACAATATTAGGCATGTGGTTATAATGTTGTGCCTGATCAGGGTATATTTCTTAAATAGAAGTGTTCATTTAAGTTCTGCTGTAGATATAGATGTAGGTATTGGGGTGTTTTTTGAAGATCGTCACATCAAGCAGACGTCTGTTCCACCACCAGCACAGAAAAGGAGTCTCAAATCATTGCTTCCTGTTACCCTGAGAGATGGTGGGATCTGAGAAGTGATAGAAGATGGAGAGATGAATGAAGCAGTGGTTGAGGATGGGAGGAAGTGTGGTGCAGTGTGGGGTAAAATAAAGTAGAGACGATGGTCCATTTTTAGCTTTGTAGGTGAGCGTCAATGTGTTTTGAATCTGATGCAGTAGCTACACTAAGCCAGTAGAGGGAGCACATACACATACAATCCCACAGTTTTATTCATTTTATTTTCCAAAGGAAACTTTCCCATGAAGATCAAATCTCCATCATCCAGGTTACATAATTACACTTTTTGACTATAAAGTACACAGTTTTTATTTAGCATATGTAATATATTTGCTATCATCTCTTCTGGAATACTGATTAATAATAAAAGTGTTAATTGACTATTAACATCATGAACCATTGTATTTTTCAAACACTGCTTTGTGACATTGTCCACTGTAAAAAAGTTGAAGACAAATAAAATAGGATTGGATTGAATTGGGAATTTCAGAATGCATTAACTTTTGTTTTTGTAAACCCATTTTTGTGACCAGTTTATTACAATGATAATTACAACTCTAAATATAAAACCTATTTTATATTTATGGATTATGATTTCCAGCATTCAGAAACTCCTGTGTCCACGCACACCACTTTGAAAAGCACAATCTAAACTACACTTTAATTTGAAAATGTGCTTGTCAATAAAATATATACAGTAAATTAAAAGTCATGAATAGTACAATAATTATGGAAACATGAATAGATGGACAATAGCATGGTACATATGATATAGTTCAGCACATGTATATATAATACTGTAATTATAGCATGTAATTTACCATAATAATAATAATCCTTGAATAATAACATAGAATATGATATATCAATATATCAATAATATAACAGAGTAACAATAATAGATTGATCAAACAATAACCCTACAAAGGATTAGTGATTAGTGAGACGATACCAAAAGAAAGACTATTTTATGTTTTGTAAAATAGGAAAAGCACAATGGGTTCTTTTGCAGGAAACTTATTCAAGTTGCACTGATCGTATCTTTTGGATTAATCAGTGGGGTGAACCGATTTTATTTGCTCAGATAGTGTTGCTTTCACAATTTTCCATGGAAACTTATTGAGTCAAGATTCAGTTTAGATGGACATTGTGGTTATTTTGTATTTAAATATTATAGGAAATGTGTATGGTTACAACAATACATCCCAAAACAAACTTGTATTTCATTTATATTAGAGTAAATTAAAACAAAGTATGTTTGTGGGGATTTTAGTCGCTTCTAAAGCAAATAAAACCTATTTTTAAATATTCAATGGTATACATTCCTCATCTGAGTTTTTGAGACACCGATTTAGTTTTGAAGAAAATGATCGTATGTCTCTAAACCATACAACATCTCAGGTCTCACCACATTCCTATAAACTTTCCCTTTCACTCTCATAGATACTCTTTCATCACAAATCACTCCTGCTATCACTCTTCTCCACCCACTCCACCCTGCACTCTTTCTTCACTTCTCTAACACACTCTCCATTACTTTGCACTGTTGACCCCAGATACCTGAACTCCTCCACCTTCTCCACCTCTTCTCCCTGCAACCGCACCCCTCCACTGCCCTCCCTCTCATTCACACACATGTACTCTGTCTTACTCCTACTGACTTTTATTCCCCTTCTCTCCAGCGCATACCTTCACCTCTCCAGGCTCTTCTCAACCCGCTCACTACTCTCACCATAAATTACTATTCCCCTGTAGTTGCTGCAGGTCTCCACATCTCCCTTATTGTTAAAGATCGGTACCAGCACACTCCTTCTTCATTCCTCAGGCATCCTCTCAGCTTTCAGAATCTTGTTAAACAATCTTATTAAAAACTCCACTGCATCTTTCCTAAACATCTCCATGCTTCTACTGGAATGTCATCTGGTCCAACTGACTTTCCACTCTTCATCCTCTTAATCGCTGCTCTCACTTCCTCTTTACTAATCCTATCCACTTCCTGCTTCACCATCTCCACACCATCCAACCTACTCTTTCTCTCATTTTCCTTGTTCATCAGCTGCTCAAAATATTCCATCTTCTCAACACACTCAGCACATCCTTCCCAGCTCGGTCCCTCTGCCTGGCCAAGTCTCCTTCCTTAGTGTCCAACTTCTCCTACAGCTCCTCATATGCCTTTTCCTTGGCTTTCGCCACATCCCCATTTACCTGCTGCCACATCTCCTTGTACTCCTCCATACTTTTCTCATCAATCTGTCGATCACTCTGTTTGCAACCTCCTTCTCCTTATGCTCTCATGCACTTCCTCATTCCACCACTTCTTCTCGTCTTCCTTTCTATTTACAGATGTCACACCAAGTACTTTTCTAGCTGTCTCCCTCATAAAAAAAAATAAAAACGATCTAATATCTCTATGGCGCTTCTTATCAGCGACTGATAGGGTGGGACGAGACTTTAATTTGTGCAGGACAATCAAGTTACTGACATAAAATGTATTATTATTTTATGATTTTCCTCTTATATACTCAGTTCAGATTTGTATATTGCTTTAACAAACCGTTTAATCATTACATAATTAATAATTAATTGTGTAAATTACTCAGGGTTACAGAGAATCGATGAAAGCATTTTAAATAGGCTGTTTTGCCGCATCGGCACATGTAGGATTCAGTGCGTTTTCTTACACATTAATATAATTTTTTTTTTTCTGTAGTAAAATAATGTTTTGTAGTGAGTTTGTTCTTTATGTCCTGAGGGAGTCATGTGACCAGAGCGATGCACACAGAATACAGGTATGAAGTTAGAATGTGCAAACGAGCTCTTATGACATCACAGATCCTATATATAAAAATTTCTCCTGCAAAATCGAAAAAAACAATCAGTTCATCATCAACGCCAGAGGTGTGCAGAAGCAAGAAGGGATTAGCAGTAGATAAAAGTTGTATTTCCTTGTTTTTACATTAATATCTGGTAAGTAGCCTTAAACATACACACACACTGTCTGGTTAAAACTCTATAAATCACGTGTCAAACTCAAACTCTATATATCACGTGTGTGTAAATCACACACTCAAGATGATTTTATAACGATCTATTATTATTGTTAATAATGATGTATATAATGATGTAATATAATCCCTGATAACACAAACTTTGGAGTCTTAACTGGGTTTCTTGCTTTAGTAAAATGGTATTCACACTCCATATGTGAAATGTCTCTCTCTCTCTCTCTCTCTCTCTCTCTCTCTCTCTCGGTGTTATATTGCGTTTGGTATTGTATTGATAGTTTCTATAATTGCGATGTGATAGTGGTTGTATTAAGAGGTGGATACAGTCGGGTAAGTCCTCACTGAAGGTCCAGGTACCAAATGCACCGCCCACTGGTATATACCGGTACTGTATATTTCTGTGCACACACACGAAAAAACAGACAGGGGGCGCTCTCTGCCTTCTCTCCTCGCAGACATAAATAAATCAACCTCAATCTCAGTGAATACTTGCCTCACAGGCATCATAAAAATATGTGTATGTATGTGTATAGAAAGCTTAAAATGTCTATTTTAAATAAACCAACTTACAACTAATTCAAACTAATAATCTCTGATTATTGAATCCGAATAAATGTTCGAAGAGGTAATATTTCTCCGGCGTCACCTCATTAACAGTCCGTGTGGAAACATAGCAAAGGTTCTCACACACAAACATAGTATGTGTGTATATACTATAGTATGTCTATTCGTCTATTCTTTTATATATTTGCATATTTTTTCATGCTGCTGTAACAAAGAAATTTTCCCACTGTGGGACAAATAAAGGTTTATCTTATCTTATATATATATATATATATATATATATATATCCATGTGAATGTTTGAAAGTATTTATGGACTCATGTGTCAAATGTTATGTTATTTGCAAACTACATATCCCATAATGCAGCGCTTCAGCTGCCTTACCGAACACTAGACTACCTCAGAACATTCCAGCGTCAATCAAGTCGAGCTTCTGTTGATGTATTTAACCCTATTATACAGTTATTGTGAAACAGCGCCTCACAGTGGTAAACACGTGTGTCTTATTTGTGGAGCGAATGTGGCTGTAATTAAGGAATTGAATCTAAGATGGAACTACGAGACAAAACATCAGGAGAAGCTGAAAAACCTGAATGCAAAGCAGAAGATACAGAAAGGAGAAGAGTTAAAGAAGAATTAGAGGATGAAAAAATGCTGACGCTATTCTGGGCCAGCTAGCTGCCCTGTGAGGCAAATGTGAAATCTGAAAACAGACCCATTGCTAATATTCTCTAGGATAAAAAGGCCAGCAGAATAGACTTTGAAGGCCCTGGGCAGATTAGATTGACATGGAGGCTGAAATCTGATTGGACAAAAAATCTAACATCCACATACACGTACCGGAAGCAGTGCAGCCAAGAGAAACACTACGAAATGAAGAAAAGAAACTGTTGAGAATAAATTAATACAATTTTATAGAACAAATATTAAAATGTAGGTTGTAAACGTAGGTCAATGATTCTGATAGTGTTTAGGGCAGCAGAGAAGGCTTCGCTGGCTCTGACGGCCCACCACTGATATATACTGATACTGATACTATATATATATATATACATACACACACCGTGATTTCCGAACTATAAAGCGCACCCATATATAAGCCCATATATAATTTTAGAAATATTTTTATTTTTAACATAAGCCACACCCGTCTATAAGCACCGGGGGTCTACACTAAAACTAATAAACTTTACACAGGCTTTAACAAAAGACACATTACGAAATATGTTGTGCTTCCTTTAGGAGCAGAGCTCCTAAAGGATTTGGTATTTTGGGAATAGCCTGGCACTGCATTTTCCCGCTATTACTGCATGTGTGCAAGACCGAGGATTATGTCCTTATTATTTTCTAATGCTCATTTCTAAGTTTCTTTGACTAACCCGTAACGCTGTTGCCAAGAATAATAAAAAAGCACGTGTTTTGGAAATCTGTCTGTGTTTATATAATTTCTGTTGTAACTGGAGTTAGCGAGCTCTCCCTTTACCCAGACTCAACGCACTACAACGACTTGTATCTAAACAGTAGCCGACCAAGAAAGTCATTGTTCACTGTCCTTCTCCTTCCTTTTACAACTATTTCTCTTAAGAGTTTATCTTTTGGCATCGTTGTGCGTTTGAAAAAAACAGTTTTTCTCCCGATGCCGTGCAGCTCAGAACACAGGTGAGGTGCGTTTTTTTCGTTTCCGTTCGGATATTTCATTGGTCTAATGTTATGGGGTTGAGTTTTTTGGCTTGAAGTTTGTGAAACCGGGAAAAACCCAGGAAAAAATCATAAATAAGTCGCTTTGTTGTTTAAGCCACGAAGTTCAAAATGTGGGAAAAAAGTAGCAGCTTATAATCAGTATATATATACGATCCTTTGGGCTTAAATGGTACACAATCCTTCCACATTTTATACATTTTCACAATTCCAGAGTTATACATTTTCACGATTCCTACTGATGTTTATATGTTACAAACTGTAGGTTTGGTGTTTTTGCTTCTCTTCAACATTGAGAGTTTCACTAATATTTTTTAGGTTAAATGAATTGCAAACTTTCATCACTCTATGTGGGTGATTTGCACCCTGAAGTGACGGAGCATATGCTGGAAGAAAAATTCAGTCCTGCAGGCCAAATTCACTCTGTCTGGGTCTGCAAGAACCGGAACAATGGTGCTTCATTTGGCTATGCATATGTAAACTTTTACCACCGGGCCGATGGTAATTCAAACCTCACCAAACATGATACACTATTTCTACATTTTATAGCACTTTATAGCCTACTTAATGTTCAGGTGTCAATTTTGTAGTATTTTAATGCTTTATTGCATGGATATAATCCATGAAAAGTGTATATTTTATTTATTTGATTTTTTATAACCAGTCTGTACCAAAATTTTGTGCAATAATTCTAAATATGACTACATAGTCTTTTTTTTGTTTTTTTTGTAATGAATGACCTGTTTTGACCCCTCAGCTGCACGAGCATTGGAAACACTTAATTATGATCTCCTCATGGGAAAGCCCATGAGAATCATGTGGTCTCAGAGGGATTCTACCATAAGAAAGAGCGGCATTGGAAACTTGTTCATCAAGAACTTGGATTTGTTGACAATTGACAGCATGGCCCTTTTTGACCTCTTTTCAGTCTTTGGGAAAGTCCTGTCATGCAAGGTTTGTTTTGATCTGAATAAAGTCCTGTTTGATATAAATTGTCTGTGTTAACATTGTATGCTTCTCCTAAAGATTGTAGCTTACAAGACAGGGACAAAAGGGTATGGCTATGTCCAATTTGAGACTCAAGAGGCAGCGAATTTGGCAAAGGAAAGACTCCATGGCAAACTCTTCAACAACCATAAAGTGTAAGCTATTGATAGAAAGAGTTGGTTTGGTCATATGTGGGGATTTCATTCAACATCAGATGTTAATTTTATTATAAAGATGAACAGCAGTGTCTAACAGCAGTATCTCTGTTGTGTTACAGCTCTGTTGAACACTTTAAATCGCGTGAGGAGCGTGAGGAGCATGAGGAGCGTGAGGAGCGTGAGGAGCATGAGGCTCCACCTCAGGTTCCAGCTGTAAAACAAAGTCCAGTTCCACCTCAAGTTTCAGCTGTAGAACAGAGTGAAGCTGCTGCTCAAGTTTCAGCTGTAGAACTGAGTCCAGCTTCACATCAAGTTCCAGCTATGAAAGAGAGTCCAGCTCCAGCTCAAGTTAAAGCTGTAGAAAAGAGTCCATCTCCACCTCCAGTTCCAGCTGTAAAACAGAGTCCAGCTTCACATCAAGTTCCAGCGATGAAAGAGAGTCCAGCTCCAACTCAAGTTAAAGCTGTAGAAAAGAGTCTATCTCCACTTCCAGTTCCAGCTGTAAAACAGAGTCCAGCTTCACCTCAAGTTCCAGCTGTAGAAGAGACACCAGCCCCACCTCAGGTTCCAACAGTAGAACTGAGTCCAGCTCCACCTCAAGTTCCAGCAGTGGAAGAGAGTCCAGCTCCACCTCAACTTTCAGCTGTTGAACAGGGTCCAGCTCAAGTACCAGCTGTAGAAAAGAGTCCAGCTCCACCTCAAGTTCCAGCTGTAAAACAGAGTCCACCTCAAGTTCCAGCTGTAAAACAGAGTCCAGCTTCAGCTGAAGTTCCAGCTGTAGAACAGGGTCCAGCTGTACCTCAAGTTCCAACTGTAGAAACAAATCTTGCTCCAGCTCAAGTTCCAGCTGTAGAACAGAGTCAAGCTGCAGCTCAAGTTTCAACTGTAGAACCGAGTCCAGCTCCACCTCAAGTTCCAGCTGTAGAAGAGAGTCCAGTTCCAGCTCAGGTTTCAGCTGTAGAAGAGAGTCCAGCTTCACCTCAAGGTCCAGCTGTAGAAGAGACGCCAACCCCACTTCAGGTTCCAACAGTAGAACAGAGTCCAGCTCCACCTCATGTTCCAGCTGGAGAACTGAGTCCACCTCAAGTTCCAGCTGTAAAACAGAGTCTAGCTGCAGCTCAAGTTCCAACTGTAGAACCGAGCCCAGATCCAACTCAAGTTCCAGCTGTGGAAGAGAGTCCAGCTCCACCTCATGTTCCAGCTGAAGAACAGAGTCTAGCTCCAGCTCAAGTTCCAGCTGTAAAACAGAGTCAAGCTGCAGCTCAAGTTCAGACTGTAGAACCGAGTCCAGGCTCACCTCAGGTTCCAACAGTAGAACCGTGTCCAGCTCCACCTCAAGTTCCAGCTATAAAAGAGAGTCCAGCTCAAGTTCCAGCTGTAGAACAGGGTCCAACTCCACCTCAAGTTCCAGCTGTACAATTAAGTCCAGCTCCACCTCAAGTTATAGCTGTGGATAAGAGTCCAGCTCCAGCTAGAGTTCCAGGTGTAGAAATGAGTCCAGCTTTAGCTAAAGTTTTAGCTGTAGAAGAGAAACCAAATCCACCTCAAATTCAATCTGTGGGAAAGAGTCTATCTCCAGCTCAAGGCCAAAATGCAGTAAAGTGCCTTCAGCATCTGTGAGTGAAATCTAGATGGCCATGGACACAACATTACGGGCAAAACACACATACACAAAATTAATCATATTAAATTTAGGACTGTTTGGTAAAATGTGGTTGAAGTAACAAGAATATATTTTCACAATATTCCAAGTGTTTTGCTTTTGATGACCTGCAGATCTTAAAATGACGATTTCACTTTGTCCTCGTGGAAACAAAACCCCACTCACCAATTTCTCAGTTTTCTCAGTTTATACAGTAATGCTCAGGTCTAATGCAACATCAGCAGATCAGATTGTGCATTGGCGATTTTAAAAGGAAAATTACAGAAAAAAAATTATATTTTAAACAGTAGTAAACAAAAAACGACTCATTTACAGTAAGATGAGTAAATGTAATTAATTACTTTCCACCTCTGCACACATGTGATGAAAGCATAGACTAAAACCCCTCTGCATTTCTCTTTCAGTAAACTCTGACGTCAAAGTAGCAGAGAAACAAGAGGAGGAAGACGAAGAAGAAGAAGAAGAAAATAAATGAATAATAATTATAATACCTTTTGATTGTTTCTTATTATAAATGTTTTGTTTTTGACTGTGGCGGGACATCAGAGTTCAGCAAAGCCTTCCCTACTGACCTAAACACTATCAGAAGCACTGACCTACATTTACAACCTAAATTCCAATATTTGTTCCATAATATTTAATTAATTTACTCTCAACAGTTTATTCTCTTCATTTCGTAGCGTTTTCTTTTGGCTGCACTGTACATGTATGTCCAGTACGTGTATATCAAGTGTATGTGTATTTCCAGTACGTGTATGTCAAGTCAAGTCAAGTCAAGTTTATTTCTATAGCGCTTTTCACAACAGACATTGTCTCAAAGCAGCTATACAGAATTAAACAGTTAAGGTGAATGATGTGTATTTATCCCCGATGAGCAGCCGTGGCGACTGTGGCAAGAAAAAACTCCCTTAGATGTTATAAGGAAGAAACCTTGAGAGGAACCAAACTCAAAAGGGAATCCATCCTCATTTGGGTGACATCAAGAGTGTGATCATAAATCTTTAAACAATACAGAACATTGGAGAGTGAGAACTAACATGAGCACTGGAATGTAAGATTATAAGTAATGTTCTTTCTACATTCTTCTACAGTCATTATTGTTATAAAACTAGGAGCTACTGACCAACTCATAAAATAGCTCAACATTTGCGATCATCACAAATTCAACACCAGCTTCTTCATGCCAGAGCCTTTAAACACTCCAGTCATGTGGTCTCAGAGGGATTCTACCATAAGAAAGAGCGGCATTGAAAACATGTTCATCTAAAACTTGGATTTGTTGAAAATTGACAGCATGGCCCTTTTTGACCTCTTTTCAGTCTTTGGGAAAGTCCTGTCATGCAAGGTTTGAGCTTTGTTTTGATCTGAATAACATAAATAAAGTCCTGTTTGATATAAATTGTGTGAGATAACATTGTGTGTCTCTCCTGAAGACTGTAGCTTACAAGACAGGGACAGGGAGAAACCAAGTCCCAGCTGTAGAACCGAGTCCAGCTCCAGCTAAAGTTCCAGCTGTGGAAGAGAGTCCAGCTCCAGCTCAAGTTCCAACTTTGAAGAAACCAGTGCTCTGTGAGTGAAGTCCATATGGACATGGACACAACCTTAAGGGCAAAACACCCAAACAAAATTATTAATATCAAATTTAGGAATGATTTATAATATGTAGTTGAAATAATGAGTGTATTTTCTAATAATATTCCAAGTGATTTGTTACTTTGGCTACATGGAAACAAAACCCCACTCACAGATTCCTCATTTCATTTATGGAGAAGATGGTGTCGTGAGTTTCTCAGGAGCTCCTGGTTCCACAACTCCGAACAACTATTAGACTGTTTAAAAGGTCATTACTCAGAATCACACACTCTGGTGCTCATTATATTTCTCACTCTTTATTGTTTATAACGTTTTAATGAGTTATAATCACACTCTTGATATCACCCAAATTAATTCAGGGGAACCTTTTGAGTCTGGTTCTTCTGAAGCTTTCTTCCTCAAACCGTCTAAGGGAGTTTTTCCTTGCCACAGGCTGCTCATCAGGGATTAATATATAAAAGTGAATTTTGCTCGAAATTTTGTACATTCTGTAAAGCTACTAGAGCAGTGAACAAATTTTGAACAATTCTTTAAACAATGCCAGAGACATATTTAAAACAAATATTTTAAATATATGTTTTACCAATATTATATCCAGGCCGCAGCAGTGAGAGCACTGCATCCTAACCACTAGACCACCAGGGGACCTCCCTATTGAAATATTCAAAGGGGATTGTCCTGTACACCAGCCTTAAGGTGGCTGCGTGTGTTTATGCAGTAATTGAATGAAGTATAGATTCAATTTCCTTTTAAAATAACTTAAAAAAACAGCTATCATTATCTTAATATTTGGCAACAAAAGTGAGAACACCCTAAGTGATTACAGCTGTATGTCATCTAACCATGTAAAGACACATGTCCTATTCATCATGTTCATGTTTTTGTCCGCTTGACAGGACCATACAAATGTGTGTATCTTGTATTAGAGCGGTCAAAATTTGGCGCTATAAGTCCAATTCTCTCATACTTACCACTGGATGTTTAACACGGCACCTCATGGTAAAGACTCTCTGAGTGTGAGAATTAGAACTGTTGCCCTACACAAAGATGCCGAGACTATGAGAAGATCGATGATCGATAACACCCCAAAACTGAGTTACAGTACAGTGGCTGGGGTCATACAGAGGATTTCCAAGACAAGTTCCACTCGGAACAGACCTCACAAGGGTCTTTCAAAGAAGTTGAGACAACATGCTGTGTGTCAGGTGCAGAAGCTGCTTCAAAAAACAGATGCATGACATTCAGATTTGTCATTTGGCAGACGCCCTTAGCCAGAGCGACTTACATTTGATCTAATTTATACAACTGAGCAGCTATGGGGTTAAGGGTCTTGCTCAGGGGCCCAACCGTGGCAGCTTGGTGTGGCTGGGATTTAAACTCATGACCTTTAGATCCAAAGTAAAATGACATAACCACTAAGCTACCACCTTCTACCTCTCTCATGATGCAGCATTGCTTTAGAGGTTTCAGAAACAGATTGTCTGCTTATCGGTGCTTGGCCTATACGCCACACACTGTGGCTGAAGACAACCTGTCCACATCTTGTGGTCTAATGAGACTAAACTAAGATAAACGTGTTTGGCTCAGCTCTATGTATCAGTTGCTTTGTATCCTGGGTAAATATCATCATAACAAAGCCAGAACTGTTCATTGTAAACCCAATTTTAGATTAATCTCCTCTAGTCCCTGTTTACTTCCTTCAAGAACATGTCAAAACCGTTAAACTTGTTCTTGAATCCATTGTAAAAAATTAGTTATGACGACAGACTTTTTTTTCTCATTTATTCACTTTATATCTTAATTGTGATTCACTGCAATTAATCATTGCGAATTCTTGTTTACAACACAAACAATATATACAGTATTTTAATCCACGATTGCACCCGCCATTTTGTTTTGCGGCTGCGACTTTTATTCTATAAAGCCGCCCCGCGTTTTCACAATCACTTCCGTGTTTCTAGCTTGATTTTTCAACCCGGAAGTGGTCTCTCCTTCCTTTCCTGCTTCGGCCTCGATTGAAGACATACAGAGGTACAGAATCCGCAGTTTGGAATCTTCACTAATCCGCGTTATTCTCAGTAAATGTGTGTTGAATTGCAGTTTGGTTTTGTTTATTTGGATTAAAGAAGCCGTGGTGACGGTGTATTGATGAGAAAAAGCGAGTTATATTGCGGGGAGTTTAGACCGAGCGTTGGTGTGGAGCTCTACGGGGGTTTAGCGGCTCAGGGCCGGACAGTGTGGCGCTCAGCTCGCTGCTGGGTTAAATAGAAAGCAGATTGTTAAGGGTTTAATTTCTGGTATCAGATCGTATTTAGTCTGGTTTTAGTGCTGGTGGTGTGGTGTTTGGACGTGTAGTGATGGTAATGTTTGGTTAAATCACCAGCTACAGAATGAGGTTTAATACGGAAAACTGTTTACATTATAAATAAAATGGAATATGAAATCGGATTTGAATTAAACTCAGTCTGGTTTTTATCTAGTAGGTTTGTCCAGTGCACAGTTTCTAGTCACATTTTTAGGACTTTAGGCAGCGATGTCTCAACCCAACCACCAGGTCAGATATTAGTGCTGATGAATCCCTCAAAATGGGAGTCACAGACTGTAAAATCCCACAATCAGACCAATACAGTGGAACCAGTGCAGAGATACCAAACTGCATCCAATCAAGTCGGCAGATGTTTGTTTTAAAATCCATTCTGAATCCAGGCATGACCAGGTCATGTACATGAGATAATACACGTGAAAACCCAACACGTGACTCCTGCAAAACAAACTTTCCTAATCAAAGTATGTAGTTTTCTGAAAACGTATGGTTTTGTAAAGAGCAAGTGATGCTGGCATGGAGTTTAAAGGAGAAAACAAACCGAGGAACCACCTGAACCTGGCTGCATCTGTGATTTACAAAATGTTGATGTGATCCAATGCCCCTTTTTTTTTTTTTTTGTAAAAAAATATAAACTGTTTATAATCGGTCTAATTGACAGTAGCGTGTATTTACATGATTAGAAACCGGAATTTGTGTTTAGGACATGATGCACAAATTGTCCTTCACATCTGGAAAGAAATGCTAAGAGGATTAATCTGATTATAGTCTGGAGACTCTTAGATTGATTTGTTTTTATTTTTCCTCCCCTCAGCAATGGCACCACGCAAGGGTAAAGAAAAGAAGGAAGAGCAGGTGATCAGCCTGGGACCGCAGGTCGCTGAAGGCGAGAATGTCTTCGGAGTCTGCCACATCTTTGCCTCCTTCAACGACACCTTCGTGCATGTCACCGATCTCTCCGGCAAGTAAGTTGCAGGTGGTCGAGTCGCGGGTATTGCTCATTTGGAGGACATAAACCACTTTATACGTTAACTGTAAAGCTTTCCGGGAAACTGGTAAAAAAAAAGAGAAGATAACACCCCACCATCAGAACTCAATCCAATAATATTCCGAAGTTTACTCCAAATCAATTCCTCGATGCAGATCATACACCATATTGTATTCGTATTTTCTGTAAAGAGCCACTCGAATTTTGATTCCTATAACACACACACACACACACATGCCCATCAAACATGCATTAATAGACTGTTTTCCAAAATGTCTCACCAGGTACAATCCTGGAGTTCTTGATGAGTTTTTAAGTGCAGGATCTCATACAGCTTTTATTTACTTTTTAAAACACTCTAAGACTAATATATTTCTTATATTTCCTTTTTTTTGCACAACTGACACTGACACGGACGGGCACACGCCAGTGACCCCAATACAGCACATGCACACTTCAGTCAGTCACATCTGGACTACTGTCAATACCTCAGTCATATCCATACTCATCCCTTTCTCTCTTAGTCTATATCATTTTATAGTGCTGTTTTTATACTGATGGTAAACTTGTACTTTATATTTTTTGACTTTTTATACTTATACAATCGTTTTTTTTTTTGTTCTGACGGTCGTAATCAGCATTTTCACTGCATGTCGTACTCTGTGTGAATGAGTATGGGACAAATAAAATTGTATTTGTTGTAATACTATAAGAACTAGTGAAATGTCTCATGTTGCAACCCATCATGAATATAGCCAGAGATGCTAGCATCACCAAAAAAGTGATGAGGTAGAAAAATACAGCCTGGCCATGTTTTCATGGTAATGTGGAGATCAGATGATGCACACCTTGGTGCGTTTACATTTGCAGTATTTCTGAATGAAAATGAAACGTTTTTCGCTTCCCTTTAATGAAAGCGGAAAGAAAACGTGTTCATTGAGCGGTTCAGGCTGAAGAGTTTTAGTTTCTAAATTAGTGTCTTTATTCACTGGAAAACTAAAGCCATTAACTTAATTTAATTTAAACTTTAGAATTAAAGCCACTAAATACCTTAACTATGGTGGAGTTTTATCGTGTATACATTTTCAGCAAACTGATTCACCACTCCCCTCTTGCTCGCAGAGAAACGATCTGTCGCGTGACTGGTGGAATGAAGGTGAAGGCCGACAGAGACGAGTCCTCTCCCTATGCTGCCATGTTGGCCGCTCAGGATGTGGCTCAGAGGTGCAAGGAGCTGGGCATCACCGCACTGCACATCAAACTGAGAGCCACCGGCGGGAACAGGTGAGAAGTGCTGTCGAGCGATTGTTTATCTTCTCACTCTGCATGTTTCCATTAATGCTGTGTGTTAATCATTTTATAGGACTGAAAAAGGCACTGAAGCACCAAAATATAGTGATCTATCAGGCTGGATTCAGACATAAAGGCCAACAGCCTGATAAACGTCCTTCAGATAATTAGAAAATAAAAATTAAAGCAATTCATAGTGCTTAATTGAATTTTAATTACAGATTAGCGCTGGCATGCCCTGTGAGATACCCCACTATCGCTAGCAGTTGGTGGAGTAAAGTTCTCAATGTATTATTTTTTTCTGTTTCAAACAGCAATTTTAGTGGTAAAAGCATGTCTTCCAAGCACCCAAGTATGTCTCCAGCTTGTGGTGGAAAAAAAGAAGAAAGCCATTAGTTTAGAGCAGAAAATAACAATTATAATTCAGCATTAAGCAGGAAAGCACCATCTTTAACATTAAATTTTTTGACTTAGGAAGGGGGTCGTCGCAACGTATCTCAATCATAAATAGAGAGCTACCTGTATTGTTTTTTTTCTATTCCTCTAGGGGGCAGTATAAAGCGATAATGTAGGGGTTTCACAGCATTTGGGTAAATTTCATGAAGTGAACTTACCATTTCCAAGCTAAATAAGTTCCAACTTCTGTATTTTGGATTATTATGTAGTAGATTTATAGCTTTATATTGAGCTGAATATTATTATTGCGCAAGATAAACCGTAATTAGATTTTTTTGAAGTGTTTCTAATGCATCCTATGCAAGATCTGGTATAGAGGTCTCAACTTTTTTCCTTTTTTTTGTTTGTTTTTTTAGTAATTAGTTATTTTTGAATCTCTGTAATCTTAAAAAACTTGCAGGTATTAATATGGTATTAAATAATGTGTGGGTTGAATTATGATTTCAAATTGTTTTTTACTTCTATTCCTCTAGGGGGCAGTATAAAGCGATAATGTAGGGGTTTCACAGCATTTGGGTAAATTTCATGAAGTGAACTTACCATTTCCAAGCTAAATAAGTTCCAACTTCTGTATTTTGGATTATTATGTAGTAGATTTATAGCTTTATATTGAGCTGAATATTATTATTGCGCAAGATAAACCGTAATTAGATTTTTTTGAAGTGTTTCCAATGCATCCTGTGCAAGATCTGGTATAGAGGTCTCAACTTTTTTCCTTTTTTTTTTTTTTTTTTTTTTTTTTAAGAAACACATTAGTTATATTTGAATCTCTGTAATCTTAAAAAACTTGCAGGTATTAATATGGTATTAAATAATGTGTGGGTTGAATAATGATTTCAATTTTTTTTTAACTTTTTACAATTTTTTTTGTTTAGAACCAAGACTCCAGGACCAGGTGCTCAGTCTGCTCTCAGGGCTTTGGCTCGTTCCGGCATGAAGATCGGCCGTATCGGTAGGTTTACGGGACATTTGTACAAATAAAATCCCAACATTCATGACCTGATTTATCTTTATAGATAAATGATATGAGTCTCTGAGGAGGAAAACCTGGCAAAAAAAAAAATATTAAAAAGCTTCCATTAATGATTAGATACGTAATGTGTAGAATTGATATTTAGTTTTGCTGTATAAGGTGAGACTATTAAAGCTACAGTACCATGACACAAAGTCTAGTGATTTAAACAACTTAAATCATCTCTACGCTCAACTTTAATTTTGGGTTTTTTTGCCGCAGTCAGCGTATTAGATTGACATTCGATCAGTGAATTTCAGTGCAGTAAATCACATGATGCCTTTTTAGAGTGTATATAAGTTTTAAATGCTGGATGGTTGCTAATAGTCTATGAAGATGTCTGCACTTTAAGTGTCAGCTTGGCGTGGCTGGGATTTGACCGTATAACCTACAGGATACAAAGTCCAATACCAAGTAGTCACTTGCACATGAGCAAGGCCCGTAACCCTGTAGATGCTCAGTTGTATGAATGAAATAAATGTAAGTCACTCTGGACAAGGGCGTGTGCCAAAATACCATTAATGTAAAAAAAAAAAAAAAAAAAGGATAAAAATCAGGTCAGACTCTATTTCTTGGACATTTTGTTCTGCAGAGAAGGGGTATAAAGTTACATGTAATTTGTTAGAGAAAGACAACAGACATGGACGTAAATTTTCAGTGCAGTGTAGGCGAGAGATCACGTTTTGTATGTTTACACCAAACACACCAGCAGGTTGTAGCCACTGGGCCGTTTCTAAATCTTTTCCTGTTTTGTGGCTATTAGTAGAAGTGTGTTTGTGTGTGTTTGCTATTGGTCCTGTGTATAAACAAATATTGATTATGAATAATTAATTGAATATGAATAATTAATTTAATTTTTGTTTTCCCTTTCCTTTTTTCAGAGGATGTCACCCCAATTCCATCAGACAGCACCCGCAGAAAGGGAGGTCGCCGTGGGCGTCGTCTGTAAACTTACGGATTTTTTTCAAAATAAAAAGTCAAATAGTGCTTTCTGATTCCTGTCTCTTCTGTTCATGCGTTCCTCATTTTCAGTGCCACGATCGTCATTATGTCGATATGGAAGTGAAAATGACATCGACTGCATTATGAGGCCACGGTGTTCAAAATTAACTAAATTTCAACAAATAACTTGGGAATTGCATCTCTATTTACTCCTGCTTTTATGTTAAATGTAGGGATGTCCCCGTCCCCGTCCCTCCATATTTTCATTGCTCACACATTCATATAGTAGACAGAGTGCTTCTTGGCCTGAGACTGGCATTATGGGAAATCTATGTGGAACGGGATCAAGGATGAGCCACAGATATGCGGGTTTGAGAATTTTACTTCCTCTAGTGGTTTTGCTACTTCTTCTATCATAGATTTTGAAACAATTGTGCTTTTGGTTTTGGCACGACTTGCACTAATGAACATGTGGTTTGAGAGCAATTTCTAGAAAATGCTGGAATACTGTGTACCCTGGTATCAAGGTTGCTCTGAATGACACTCCCAAAGTGCCCCCAAATATTTTATTTTTTTACCTTAAGTGTTTCTTGCAAGACTATACTGATTGTATTGGTTACAATAAAATCAGTGTTTTACTTTTGTTCAATGTTGCATAGACGTTTTAATACACAAGGAAACGAAACTATTTAAAACATCCCTTTCAAATAAATTCCCTTCTAGCTGTTAAGATCTAATCTTCTGTGAAGGCTTTACACTACATTTTGGGGCAATGCTATTATGGTATGTATATTTTTTTTCCCCCAGCTCCAAGCACATTTATGATATCAGGCACCGAAGACTGATGGATTCTGTGTTTCAGTTTATTCCAAAAGTGTCCTGTGGGTTTGAGAAGGTCACTCCAGTACTTTCAATCCAACCTCAAGTGTGTCTTCATGGAGCTCACTTTGTACACAAGAGCATCACAGTGCTGGAACAGGTTTGGGTTCTAATGCTGAAGACATTGTGTACAATTGTTTGTTTTCTAACTTTGTGGGAACACGTGAGGGAAGAACCAGAGATGGGTGTGATCAGGTATCAAATAATGTACCTGGTAGCTGTGGATGCAGGGGGTGTAACCAACCTAAAACAAAGAAAGGTACTCTTGTACCTGTGCATGTTCCCCAAAAATATAAGTACAGGTGGTTCTCTAGGGATCAGTCACCACCTCAACTGTGGTAAAAGTTCTGAGCATGTAAGACCATCATCATCCACCTTCCTTCTACTGGAACTTTCTATACCAGCTAAAATGTTCCTCTTTCAGTTTTTTAAATCGTATATCTATATCAGAGCTAAACTGCTACACAAACCTCAACTCAAGTCACATTTTATGATCATTTATTTATTTTTATTTCACTTTCACATATCACAGGAACTTCAGGAGCGCTGTTAAACGTCTAGAAGCTCCAAAGATTAGTGGCAGGTCAGGCAGCTGCTCTTGATTCAATCGAGACTGCGCCAAGCAACTGATGATGTCACACCGTACAGCCAATCAGAAAAAAGAACGGCTCATGCATATTCATATTTTTTTCTGATTTGGGATTTTTTCTTCTTTGTGCTGATCAGTTCTGCTTCAGTTCTGTTAAATTCGGAGCTGAGAAAAGTTTCTGTCTTTCCTAAACTTTTGTCTGAGATGTCTGAGGAACAACTTGTTTCTGCTCCAAATGAGCAACCAACCATTGGAATGATGCCTTCTAGAGGGTGAGAAAATTCTTTTCTATAATTTCTATATATACTATTTGTATATTTACATGTGTGTGTGTGTGTGTGTGTGTGTGTGTGTGTGTATATTTACATGTGTGTGTGTGTGTGTGTGTGTGTGTGTGTGTGTGTGTATATATATATATATATATATTTACACCCCAGAAAGCTCAAGCATATGAACACAAGTTTGCACGTTTTTCTGAATATATCTACATAAAAAAAAGAATAAATAAAATAAAAAAAATATATATAAATCAATCATCTAAAAATGCACAATAGTGCATTTTGAATGATTAGACAACTATATAAATATATTTATATATATAATCTCACTAGCATAATTGCATAAACAAATAATTAGTAATATTTTGGTTACACGTCACCGCAGCTTTCTGTCTCAGACAGCATAAAATGCCTGAAACATCTTGGGCCTTGAACCCAAATAGTGGCATGTATAAAACACTAACCTACAGTGAGATGGATCCAAGACACGGCCTTGGAATCAACATTTATCTATAAATTGAGTTAATACACAGATATGATGCAACTACACAAGTAGATACACTGAGCTGGTTATACAACATGTTTGTGGAAGTGGGAAAAAAAACCATTTCCGGTATACTCGGAAAGACTATATTTATTGTTGTGACCATTTTTACAATTCAGTATAGAAGTGAGACTGAGATGCTCCTTGTTCCTGCTTCCTGTTTCAGGGGTTCCAACAAGAAGGCGCTGTTGGTGGCAGGACTGACGGTGTTGGCCACTCTGCTGATCGCAGGTCAGGCCTTCACTGCCTACTCTGTGTACCAACATAGCGAGAAGCTCAGCATGCTGGAGAGACGCTCAGAACGTCTGCAGGAGATAACCATTAAAGCCAAGGGTGAGTCTGGGCATGTGGGACACACTGGATATGGACATGAGGTTTTTCGGCTCCTTTGGTTCAGATTGAAGGAGGTGTTGAAGGATCAATATTCAACGTTTCCCAAATAACTCCTATATTTTGGTTTATCCGGTGCTAAATGGTTTTTTTTTTAAAAAGGCCAAATAAGGCTTTATTAATAGTCAACACTTAAACAATCTTGGAAGTATTAATTCTTTCACTTCCTCTTCCCTGTTCAGCTAATCGCACTCCAATGAAGATGGCCGTCCCCATGAGCTCCTTGCACCTGATGGCTATTGACACCTCAGACAAGGTAAAAGGCTTCACCTTTAATGTGCAGTAAGAACATCTGTCCACCATGTGGCAGAATTGAACTAAACATTTCGCTACACTTGTACACAAAAACCTTCATAAAGGTTTAAGATGGCAGAAACGTTCCCATGTTATATTGCATTAGATTCCATTTGATATTCTTGCATTGATTGTGTTTTCCAGGTGCAGTCCTCTCCTAAACCTGAAGGTAGGTTAGACTAAACTACATTTTCTCCATCCATCCTTCTACTCGTCCTGATCTTTTTACCCCACAATAAAACGACGCAATGAATATCGTCAAATGTAATAGCTTTCCCTGTAACACTCGGTCATGTGACCAGAATTGTTCAGGTATTTGGAAGTATTGGGTTCTCAGGTTATATAATTATGAACCGCTCTCCCATAATATGGATTTTAATCCGTTTAACTTGGATATTCTAAAACATTTATCTCTTCTCTCTTTTCCCCTGTTTGAATACCGAATTATATCATGGAGATTTTTCAATATTTCTGACATATTGCTCAGATAGAATAATTTTACTTGAAAGAAAAAAAATCATCATAATGGATCAGTTAATTAAAAACATTATTAAAAAAAAAATTTGTAAAATTTAAAAAAAAATCAAGTTATATAATTATGAACCGCTCTCCCATAATATGGATTTTAATCCGTTTAACTTGGATATTTTAAAACATTTATCTCTTCTCTCTTTTCCCCTGTTTGAATACCGAATTATATCATGGAGATTTTTCAATATTTCTGACATATTGCTCAGATAGAATAATTTTACTTGAAGAAAAAAAAAATCATCATAAAGGATCAGTTAATTAAAAACATTATTAAAAAATTTTTTGTAAAATTGTAAAAAAATCAACATTCATTACTTTACCCATAAAACAAATCCTACGTCTTTATTTATTTATTTATTCTTTTTGGTTTTTTTTTGGCTTCTATCCTAATAAATGTCTTTTCTTTTCTCAGTACCTATCACTAAGTGCCAGAAGGAGGCTGCAGGTCTGATCCCCATCCCTGTGCCATTCTACAAGCCCAAGTGTGATGCACTCGGTGCCTACGTGCCTGAGCAGTGCTGGAATGAGACCAAATGCTGGTGTGTGGACCAGAATGGAGATCCGAAGTCTGACACTTTGGTGGAGGGACGTGCCAACTGCGGCTAGATAAAAAGGTAAATTCACTGATCTTTCAACATGACTTTCAACATAAACAACGGTATATAAATATAAATGGCTTTTCTTGCCACTTTTTGTTTCAGAATCTGCGATATACGGATATACGAGGGATGAATCTGCATCCGCGTGAAGATCCTTTTCCATTCGCTTCTTTTCTGCCTTTCAGAAATTAAAGTAGTGTAATACTTTAAATATTAGGAGCAGACTTTAAGAGCATTATTAATGCAGATATTTGGGGAATCAAATTTAAGCTTCATGTATATCATTTGAATTATAAGGCTAATGCGCTGTGGGTTACTCGGGGTAACTTGTTCCTTCCTCTCATTATCGGTCTCGTATATATTTTTTTAACTGAATTTTCTTTACTATTCATTCACATTTTTTTTATGCTGCACTGTGTGATAAGACAACGAGTAGCAGATGAGATTAATAAGGATTTTAATAAAGAATTGGAAAACTCAAATTAGTGGAAATAAATAAGTACTAACAAAATGTGTGCGAGTTTTTATTTTGGACAAATAAGAGGATTACTGGAGTCTATGATAATGAAAAAATAAATCATATTTTTCACAGCAAATCATTATTTATTCTGAATGAGACTGCAATGGGATTGCAGTTAATACAGTCCTTTGCACTCAAGCACTGAGGAAACACCACTTTGTTTAGCGTAAGCTAATATTTCTTTAGACTTGATTTATATTTACCATTAGTGCTAAACGTGTCTTTATGCCACTGTAAAATATGTTGGTCTGTAGTCTGCATTAAACAGTATATTTACCAATCATATATGTGTCAAGCTGAGATATGAAGTTAGTGTTCATCTGATGGCTTCAGTAGATTATATGATACACGCATCTCTGCAGCTGCGGCAGAAACCAAAGCCTCATCACAGTGTATCTGTTTCACTGCTGGCTTTGCAGAACGCGCTGTGCTGCACAGCAGTGCTGGAGACACTAAAGAGACGTTTCAGTTCAGTATTAAAACTCTAACATTCAAACCTTAACTGCCCGAGGCTGATCAGGTTATAGAGAGAAAATAAATGTCGGTAATTTGATCTTTCTCAGTGCGCCAGCTCAACCCTTAGCGTGCACACACATAAGAGGAACCAAAACAGGAGGAACTGATGATTCTGTTCAGACTCCTGGATGCGTATCGCCAAAACAAAGCTGTGCATTCGATTGTATCAAATTAAACATTAGCTTTATGGTGTTAGAAAGTATGTTTTAGCACAATTTCACTCCAAATACAGATTAGAAAAATGAGCCAAATACATGCAATGGGAATTGGGAAAAAGATAAATGCAATTTTTAAGTCTTTTCTAAAATAATTCACCTCAGCGAACACATTTCCGCCTGCCCTGAAACCACTGTGATGTAAGATAGTAATGCACAAAGAAATGGTGCATAACATGGTGACTGTGATTCCTATATGCCACAGAAAATATCTACTTAAAGGCAAAATTAAAACCTTTTACCGCAACACACATTTATTCACGACGTCCTTTCTTCTCTCAGATATTTACAAAAAAATTAATAAACTCCAACGGAAAAATTATTATTAATCCCTAAACATTTGTTTTACTTATGCGGCAAGTCTGAAATGAAGCACCAAAATCGGCCATGATGCACATGGCGCCAATTAAAACCGTCCGTGTGGAAACATGGCAAAAAATCCATTTAGTGTCTCGATGACTTACGTGATTTAAAAAAAACATCATTCCTTTGAAACATTTACAATAATATTTTGCCTTCCTGGTTTCACTAATAATAAACATTTAAAACAAAAAATAAATTTGCATGAAGCATCCATATTTGTCCATGCACATTTTGAGTAGAGTAATAAAAACTTAAAAAGTAGTTATTTAAGGTACAATTAGAACAGATCTTCGTTGGGAGTGACGATGAGGGACAGTATTAGAAATGAGTTTATTAGAGGGACAGCCCATGTAGGACGTTTTGGAGACAAGGTGAGGGAGGTGAGATTGAGATGGTTTGGACATGTGCAGAGGAGGGACATGGGGTATATCAGTAGGAGAATGCTGAGGATGGAGCCAACAGAAGGGAGGAAAAGAGGAAGACCAAGGAGGAGGTTTATGGATGTGGTGAGGGAAGACATGGAGGTTGTTGGTTTGAAAAAGGCAGATGTAGAGGACAGGGGAGTTTGGAGACGGATGATCCGCTGTGGCGCCCCCTAATGGGAGAAGCCGAAAGAAGAATTAGAACAGATAAAATCGCATGAGTTGCAATTAATCATGTAATCACAAGTTATAGAAAAATAGGTCATAGAAAATATATGATTTGGCAAGAGCGCATAATATTATGGCATAGTACTGTACCATAATATATACTGTATATATATATATATATATATATATATATATATATGGAAGGGTGCTCTGGACGAGTGTCAGTTTCTGAATGGAAGATGGAGCTGGTTATCATTGTAACTTGGGAACTACATATCTATATATAAACACTATAAATATCCAGAAGAATAATTTCTAAATGTCAATGACATCTGTTTATTTAACTACAGGCATCAGAGAAAAACTCACTAAAAATTCCCACAGGATGTACTTATTATACTTTGTGAAGCATTTGAGGTATTTTTTTAAATATATTTTAATGCAGATTTTGTGTATAGAACAAGCCAGCATTACACTATTACCACCGATATGGGCATTCAGGAACCAACCTAAAAAAAAACACCTCACCAACAACTAGTATTTAAATAAATTTATTTATATGAACAAGGTCAAATTACAAAAAAAAAAATTAGAATGTATATATAAAAAGAAAACCCACAAATGTAGCAGAAATTACATGCAGAAAAGTTTGTAACACAATTTGGCAAAAAGAACAATACATTCACAACAGGGCAGAACATCCGAAATGTGTTCACATTGGTCTATAAAACAGAAAAAGAAAAAAAGAGATGAAATGGCACTTAAAATCAGAACACTTTTTTTTGCACTGGATAAAACGTATACATTGTCAGCGATTTGAATCCAACTGCATAGCAGTCAACCGCTTCGAACCCTGATGATATTTAAAAAAAACGTTTATTTATCTTCCATTTATTAATACAACATATCCACCCAGTAGGGCTAATGTGCAAATGTGCTTCCAGCATCAGAAAGGCAGGAATGCTTGAGCACAGCACCAAGTGCCTGGTCATCACCCGCATCGGCTACACGGAGAGGCTCGAATCAGTGCCGACTGGGCTGTAATTGGACACTAGTGACATGGTAGATGCTGTGAATAATTCAACCAGCCTGCAGTGCGAATTTCAACAGAGAATGACTGGAATGTTTGAAAATCTTGATAATTATAAAATGATAAATTATATTTATTATATAAACTGATGATTATTGAGTTACATCTATTTAGGAAAACTCAGCCCTGAGTTCAAGTGTATGTTCCTTTCATAATGGCAACGTCTCTTTAAACGGTTTTACACATTGAAAACCGCCAGATGCAGTACTTCCATGAAGGAATTTTCAGACTGCCCATTCTTCTCCAGTGTCTCTATTTGCTTTTCGTAAAAGAGTTGAAAAAGCCCCTGATGGTCTGCTCGATGTTGGGCATGTTATAGTTCTGCACAGCGTAGATGCCTGTGCAAGTTCCTACGAGGACGCCCATGATGGCTGACGAACGCAGTTTCGCTACGACATATCCAGCCAGGAAGCCCTTGAGCAAGGGAGAGCCCAGAACCCTCCCATTCTAAATAAAAAAAACAGGTAGGTTATAAAAGGGTTCAGCGGTTGTAATGATCCAAAATCAGCAATTTAGCTTTCATTCATATCTTCCTGTGCTCATTAACACAAACTTTTATTTACTAACCCACATCATGCAAAGTTCACAACTCTTTGATGTACAGATTTACTTTCCATTGCAGTTATTCCTTAAAAAAAACATAAATACTCTTTTCTGTTCTAAATTAAACCTGGAAGAGTCTCGGACACAGCAGCCGCAGCAATGGATCCCTAGATTCTGACGTACCTGGGGACCTCCATCCTGCACCTCACTCTCCACTCGCCTCCGAATGTCCTCCAGCTGACCTTTAAGCAGAGTTAGATCCCTCAGCGGTCTAAAAGGGTCCTAAAACACACAGGACACAAATAAACGGGAAAGTGTCTTAAAAAATCTAAAAGAACCACTCAAGACCAAGAAATGTTGCAGATTTTAAAACATACAGAGACAAGTAGAAAAACGACTGGGTTTATCGAGTCACTGCAGCTCTCAGTGTGACAAGAATACTCACAAAGATAGTGTAAAGAAAAAGACCCTTAAGGTGACATAGAACATTTTAGATAAAGCAACAGAACCTACTGACCAACAGGTTCAACTGACCAACAGGAACATACAAGCAACATGATCCTACTGATCAACAGGATCTACTGACCAACATGATGCTACTGACCAACAGGAAACTTCTGAACAACAAGATCCTAATGATCAACAGGATCTACTGACCAACAGGATCTACTGAACAACAGGGACATACGACCAGCAGGATCTACTGATCAACAGGTACATACGACCAGCAGGATCTACTGACCAACAGGGACATACGACCAGCAGGATCTACTGACCAACAGGGACATATGACCAGCAGGATCTACTGACCAACAGGGACATATGACCAGCAGGATCTACTGACCAACAGGGACATAGGACCAGCAGGATCTACTGACCAACAGGGACATACGACCAGCAGGATCTACTGACCAACAGGGACATACGACCAGCAGGATCTACTGATCAACAGGGACATACGACCAGCAGGATCTACTGATCAACAGGGACATACGACCAGCAGGATCTACTGACTAACAGGGAAATTCGACTAGCAGGATCTACTGACCAACAGGGACATTTGACCAGCAGGATCTACTGACCAACAGGGACATAGGACCAGCAGGATCTACTGACCAACAGGGACCTACGACCAGCAGGATCTACTGACCAACAGAGAACTTTTAAACAACAAGATCCTACTGATCAACAGGGACATTCTGGACAACAAGAGCCAACTAATCAACAGGGACCTTCTATACAACAAGCTCTACTGACTAACAGGATACTACTGACCAACAGGATCTACTGAACAACTGGGACCTTCTGAACAACAAGATCCTACTGAACAACAAGATCCTACTGAACAACAAGATATTCTACTGAACAACAAGATCCTACTGAACAACAGGGACCTTCTGAACAACAAGATCCTACTGATCAACAGGAACCTTCTATACAACAGATCCAACTGATCAACAGGATCTAATGCCCAACAGGGACCTACTGATCTACTGCCTTGGTTACTATTTACAACATAAATATGTTACATTAAAACCCACACAAACCAACACGCCAATATAAAGTTTCAAAAACGTGATACTTGATACTTTCATAATCAAGTTTATACGCCACAAGAACCTCTCAGCTCCCTCACACACGTTCCTCTGTGGGAAAAAGTTCATTATTACTGGTGAAAGAAACATGTACAAACCTTATCGTCCGCCATATTTGCGTGTATAAGGCAGTCAGGGTTGCCAGATGTGCGCCACCAAAATGCGCATTTTATGAACCATTCAATATAATGGAACTGGAATTAGGTTTGCGTATGCGGGTCGGTAAAATGATTGGGAATAAATGGTTGTCTGAGAGAGTCTCTCAGAAGTAAAGATGTGTAGAGCCTCACCAATCTGTAAAAGACTGTGTCTACAAATGGTGGAACAATTTCAGAATAATGTTCCTGTATATAAAATTGAAAAACTGTAAAATATCTCATTATTATAGTACATAATATCATCAAAAGTTTCAAAGTATTTGAAGAAATCTCTAATATTGGATCCCACACTACACCATTAGGACAATGGAGGCTCACTGATGCTCTACTGATTCTCCTGCCAGTGATCCTCATGCAGTTCTGATCCACTCTATTCCATATTCTGTATCATTACTAGATCATTATAACTATATACAATTGAGAATTTATTGTATATAGTAATCTATGTATATACATAAATAAAACATTTTGAGCTACAGTAACACTTCTGGTAGGTGCTAACCAGGATTTTATTGCTGTGTAACTTTACTATGCAATGACAACAAAGTTGTAGCTATTTTTATAACTATAAAAGCACAATTCAATTGAACTACTTGAAGCTTGAAAAACAGAGATCTGGCAACACTGCTATAGTCAGGGCTGGAGAGTGAACCACTCTGGGTTTGATTCAGATGGCCTGGGATGAGTATTTGAAGCACAACCATCCTGTCATGTTACTGAATTCTTTGCTGTTTTATATTAAATTATCTACTATATTTAATTATACATTAAAAATCAAAAGAATAACAAGGTGAATTCATATATTTGTGATTCATTTGATCCTCTTTCTAATGAAATAATTGAATTAATACTAATTGAATATAGAATAGCTTCAGAATGTAAGATGATTTGATTTAGAAAAAAACAGAGCTGGTGCTGCTGTGTGTCTTCTACAATGTAAAAAAAAAAAAAACACACACACACAGACGCCAGAGATGGAGCCCTCGTTGCCATGGCAACCTTGTGACGATGGCCTTGATGACGCAAATGGAGGCTGGTGCATGTCGGACCTTGGATGGTGTGACGAGTTAAGGTGGACTAGGGTGTACACACACTCACACACACACACACACACACACACACACACACACACACACACACACACACACACACACACACACACACATTAACATAGGCCCTGATATTTGATTACTGTTTATCTAGTGGGGTGTCCAGGTTCTAGGAAATTTAAGATGAACGGAAATGTCTCCATCTTGTACAGTTCAGAACAAAATAGCATTAATATAATATGTGATACACTCATTAGTACACAAATCAATAACGTCATTACTCGGTTGGCCTCAAATTTTCTCTACTCTGTATTTGTTCAAATTTACAGCCACAGTAATGATTGTGTCAATCGATACAAGTCTTCTTTAATTGAATAAGCTGTAATCAACTTTTAATAAATGTGATTTGAGGTCAGAGTGTGTCAGAGTGACCTAATGTGACCATACCCATGATTTCTACATGTTTCACAAATTCATCTGGTTCTCCATGTGCAATATGTGTGTGTGTATGTGTGTGTGTGTGTGTGTGTGTGTGTGTGTGTGTGTGTGTGTGTGTGTGTGTTGGGGGGGCATTAAGGACCGGGATTTAAAGTGATAAAAAAAAGGTCAGTTCCCACCACGCACAATCTGACAGATAGAGGTTACTCTTTGTCCCCGTGCCTCTGTGTGTGTCAGATATGTCATTAATCCCCATAAATGAGAAGATTAATGACATCAAACCTAAACTCAATCCCAATGACTTTTTTTCTCTCTTTACTCACTAAAAGAATGTACATACAGTATCTGTCTAACCTAAATATCAAATATGTATAAGTATTTACTCAGGGTCTCGTTCACAGTCAGCTTTTTGGGTGAGCTTTTCTTCTGAATGATGCTCAGCCATCCTTAAGGCATCCCCATGACCACCATGGTGACTGGAATTGAGGGAGGAAAAGAGAGAGAGAGAGAGAGAGAGAGAGAGAGATGGGAAAGGGGAATGCTGTTGCTGCGGGCTTTAATGAACATAATCGCGATAGGAGAAATAGAGGAGGGGCAGGAGCACCTCAGGATCTTACCAACAGCATCACTTTAATCTCAACCAGAGAGAGAGAAAGAGAGAGAGAGAGAGAGAGAGAAGGAGGAGTCAGTCAGCCAGTCAGACAATGCTGAAGCTGGTGTGGTTTTGATTGCTGTTTCTGAGCCAGTGAAGGTGTTTGAGGAACAAAATGTTAAATAAAGCGTAATAGAAAGAAAAAGGGAAGAGGGGGGAAAAAAGGGGGGTAAAGAAAAGGAGTCCTATAGTCTGCTTAGCATGCGACTATGTCCCTGGTGTGTGTGTGAGATGTGTCTGCAGATGAACGGGGAATTTCGGTCTGGAATGTCTCTCAGCTAACCTCAGGGCACCTCTAAGAACATATACCTCACCATGCTGGGAAAGGACTACATGCTCGCCATCATCATAGTCAATTATGAAGGTGAGTCCATGATCTTTTTTCTCTCTCTCTCTCTCTACCTCTCGGTTTCTCTTTGATCTCATCCTGGACCAAGAGATGAGTGAAAAATGACTCTGTTTGGGATTTCTGTGTGATTACCTTCGCTTGGTAGTCTGCACTTGATCCTGATGCAACCAGTAATACCTGGCAAGTTGTGCTAAGTGAGAGTGTGGTCATCTGGTGCCATTTTTCTTTAACTCTGGTTTAAAATAAGTGCATGTTCTGAGAGTCAGCTTGTTCACTAAAATCAATCTGTGTAAAGCTCTCATGGGACATTAAGCAGTAATGTACGAAGCAGGAGCAGCGAGCAGGAGATGGATGCAGCAGTCACCTCATCTGTATTGCAGGATACTACACTGGTCCATTGCTGTACCGAGAGGCAGCTGTCAGCTTAATGCAATTTTCCGACTTTACACACAGCTGTCCTGGAAGTGTATGTGCATTAGACCTCAGTAATAAACCCCTCATCCTACACACACACACACACACACACACACACACACACACACACACACACACCAGACAATGCAAAATGTCAGGAGACTTATTCATGGGTGTGCTCGAAGACCTAGAGACATGTGAGCATTCGGTTGCCACATTGTAGGCGGGTTGTCTAGGAAACTGTTGCCTCAAGTTAAATTAACCAAGAGTTTCCATTTACCTGACAAATCCTTGGAGGATCTGAGTGCTGTGGACAAAAATATACACTTTAAAGTCCCATTAATGTTGAAATTTGAAATTTACAATGACGCCATGACGTAACATGATACTCATGAGATCCCCATGAATGCTACCCTGTTCTCTTTCTCTTGGTCCACTATGTCCTTTATCTAGTTCTGTATATTCCATAAACAGTTACTATTATGAATTTTGTGTCCAGTTTTGACTGTTTCACATTGTAATGTCTTTTACTGAGAGTCAGGACAGAGGTTAGCAGGGGTGGGAAAATAAAGAAGGCTTCAAACTTAAGTGAAAATATAAATAATGTGTCCAAAAATAAGTGTTGCTACGTTTAAATGTACCCAAGTATTAAAAGGTATTAAGTTTTGTTTTTTTTTTAACTGGGGAAGTTAAGTTAATGCAGTGTCTTTATTTCCGAACTAATTTTAATGAACTAAACAAAGAATTAGCAAAAAAAACCCATTTAAATAGCAAAAATAAAACTAGCAAAACTTTCGGCAAAATGCTTTTCAGATCAGATTGACTTCATGGAATTTATGGAGATAAAGGAGATGCTTTATTTAATACGAGTCCATGCTTACTCTAGATTATTGAACATTTTTACTGAGATAGGGCTGCAAATTTCACTCTGCAGTACTGAATATCTTTAGCATTAACCGTGTTCAGCAGATGATAAATCACAGTGGCGGGCGGTCAGAGCCAGCAAAGCCTTCTCTGCTGGTCTAAACACTATCAGAATCACTGACCTACATTTACAACATAAATTCTAATATTTGTTCTATGAAATTGTATTAATTTTTTCTCAACAGTTTATTCTCTTCATTTTGTAGTGTTTTTTGTAGCTGCACTGCTTCCAGTACCTGTATGTGGATGTTAGATTTTTTTGTCCAATCAGATTTCAGCCTCCATGTGCTGCCATGTCAATCTAATCTGCCCAGGGTCTTCAAAGTCTGTTCTGCTTGCTTTTTTTTTAACCATAGTTTTCTTAATAAATAGCTCTGTTTCTTTAACCAATCAGATTTCATATTTGCCTCTAACCTCTCCAGCTAGCTGGCCCAGAATGGCGCCGGATAGTGATAGTGATAGTGGTGGTATTAAGAGGTGGATTAAGTTGGGTCAGTCACCCATGTACCAAACACACGGCCTGCCGCTGCATGTTTTATTCTACACTGGTGATTTTATTTCGATAGGGAGATTATTTTAGTCATTTGGTAGATAAAAGAACGACCTTCAAGATTCATGACAGTCCATAAAGGTCATCCTTTAAATGTTTAATTAAAACACATGGAAATGTAATTAAGTCCTCACATTAAATTATCTAAAAAATATACAAATCGCATCCAATAATACTTAAGTTTAAGTTTAAATATCATAAAATTTTACTTATAGTCACATATGCATAGTAACAACAGTTTGCATAGTAATAACATTCAACGTCTGAATATTTTCCAACACTGGAGGTTGAAGCAAGATGAGACGTTATGGACAAAAAAGTCAAGCCAGTGCTTGTTAGTTTTTCTTTCTAGTGCTACTTTTTTCTTAATCCTAAGTACATTTTTTTATTATGTGTACTTTATCAATTGGTTTTCATTTGGGGTATCTTTTACTTCACTAAATGTTTCTGTCTAACATTTTAATTTTTTACTCCACTACATTTCAATAAATTATATCTACCCTTGATACTTTGAGCTCAAACGGTGAGTGAAAAGCTGTGGTGAGAGAACAAGTGTAACCTCACAGTTCTAGTGATATTCTGTGTGTGTGTGTGTGTGTGTGTGTGTGTGTGTGTGTGTGTGTGTGTGTGTGTGTGTGTGTGTGTGTGTGTAAGACTTCCCTCACTGTGTGTCTCTTACTATAGAAAATTTTCTCTCCTGGTGTATCTGATGTACAGGAAAATGAAACATTGAACTGCATCAATGTTCATTATTAAAATCTTGTTCACACAGATCAGTACATTTTCTCAAGTACAGGAACTGTGCACGTCATGCAGTTTCTAATTAGCTTATTCAAATAGGCTGTGTGGAGAAACCGGATAATGTTATACAACATTATACAATATTATATAAAATAATGTTGTATGTTTACAGATCATATCCAGGCTTCATATATCTTCACTTTTTTGGAAAAAAGTTTATTTTTGTTTTTATGCAACGAATGAGGTTATTTAATAGTATGCAGATTTATTCTGACCAAACAAACTAATGTTTAGATGTCCAGACGGCACCCAGACAGTTTGTTTGCCCAAACATTAAGCTGAAATACTTGTCTCTTGTAAAACCTGCCAAAGATGTTCTTCACTAGTTGAAGATTTCTTTCTGACCTTGCGATCCAGTTCATCCCAGATCAGCTCGATAGGATTTAGGTGCGGTGTCTGGGCACGCCATTTCATGATAGATAACACTCCAGACGACTGGAAGCTTACAGAGCTTGGACGTACGCTTCCACTCACTGTCCTGTTATACGGTGAAATCGGTTCCATTAAGCCGCAATCCTGACTGAATTGGATGGTGCTGAAGTATGGAATGGTTGCCATGTTGGTTCAGGTTTCCTTTTACTTTCACATTAGTCTCTGACCTTCACTGCTCCAAAACAACCTGATACCATACCAAGTTCATAATCCTAAAATAATGTTTCATAATCATCATCTTACATAAGTTCTTTTCTTAGGTCTAAAATCTGCAAATTTGGACCTGTGTCCAAAGATCTTTCTTGCAGTCAAGCTAGTTTTTTTTTAGCATGAAAAATATTACTATTTACAGTATATCATGATGCTATTGTTACCTGTATAGCTATCATATTAAAGGTACAACTATTTTACATGTTCACAGTATTCCGCTGTACCAGCATATCATAACGCTTTAGTAGTCATTGAGAAGCTCCTAAAAATAACTTCTATTACATGCACTGAGGGTGCAGACAGCTACTGAGTGACCTAGGACGGCACCACCTCAGGGTATTAAACGTTTTTTTAGGAAGAATGCCGGTTTTCAAGGTTAAATGCTGACACCACTGGAGTCGTCAATTAAAGAGCTTTTTGTGACGTTCGTACAGCAAATTTTGAATGAATGCCTGACACACAGTATAGAATAAATCCACAACTTTCGTCACTAAATAAAAGCAGATTCGATTCTGACCCTTAATCCCTTTAATCAGACCAGCTCCCGTGACCGACACAGGGCTTAATTTCTCCTCCAGATACACTCATTCATATCAAGCAGCCAAAAAGCACTTATCTGATTCTTCTACAACTTATGCATTTATATTTTTATGGATTTATTTCTCTATCACAGGTTGCCTTCGAACCCCTACCTTCACCTTTGTCAGGTTTTGGCAGTGCAAGAACAGAACAGAAATCAGAACAAGGATAAACACTTGCCCCAGAATCAGCCCGATTAAACTCTCAGTAGACCCACTGAACACCACAGAGCAAGCACTGATTGGTCACTTAAGAGCCATCTTTGGGAGATTTTGTTCTTCTGATTGAGCTCTTGTTTAAGCTTAAGGTGAAAGGGAATGAGACACAACATTCTCCTCTATCATAATGTCTTCTAGGTAACAAACTAGATATAATGATTATACCGTGTCTTGCATAAATTCCCTCAATCAAATCCAAGTCACTCACATCAGATCCAAGTATTGGATCAACTGACTTTTCCAGCCATATGTGTTTTTCCCCAAACTATTACCACAAAGTTGGAGGCACATAGTTGTGTGGGATGACTTTGGATCCTAGAGCATCACATTTTCCCTTCACTAGAACCCAAACCTGTTCCAGCTTCCAGCACAAAGCCAAGTCCATGAAGATATGCTTTATATGGGTTAAAGTGGAAGATCTCCTACTATAAAGCTCTCTCCTCCACCCTATTGAGCACCTTTGGAATGAATTAGAATGCTAACTCCACCCCAGGCCTCCTCAACTCTCCTACATCAGTACCTGACTTTATTAACACCCTTGTGTCTGAATAAGCACAAATCTCAACAAGCACACTCCAAAATCTAGTGGAGCATCTTTCCAGAAGAGTGGAGGTTATTATTATGGCAAATTGGGACTATAACAATCTTTATTGTATGTATAAATGAATGTCATCTTGATGAAGTCTTTACAGGGAAGGTCTAGAGTCACTGAGATGAGTAGCTAGTCTAGTTGCAAGCAAACATTTGCAGGACAAATTGAAGAAGCTTGTGCAAAGCTGCAGTTTTAACCTTGCATAGTACTTTCATATTTCAGTAGTGGAAGATAGAACTTGTCTATTTATTTATTTTATCTCTTACACATTTTACTAAACTTAACAAGTAAGAAATAGCTGTGTGGTTACCAATGGTTACTGATCAAAAGGTCAGGGGTTCAAGCCACAGGATCACCAAGCTGCAAGACTTGTGGCCCTTGAGCAAGGCCCTTAACAATCTGTGCTCCAGGGGTACTAAATCATAGCTGTACCCCAGCTCCTAACATTGCTGGGATTTGCTAATTTTACTATGCTGTAATTTACAAGTATAAAGCACCTTTACACAATACACACTTTTCACGTTCCACTTTGGGCAGAACATCTTTCACAGATCTTGCGAGGAAGAATGTATGACTCTATTGAAGCACAAGTAAATAACCTGGCCAGAATTTAATACCATAAACTGCGGAGCATATTAGACCCATGACTGATTTAGTGACTCCCACAAAACCCCATAAAAGGCAAAGCTCTGTAGAATTAATACTACAGTAAATGGAGAAAATTGCACATCTTTCTTTGCTCTAAATCTACTAGCAATGTGACATATACTTAATCTTATATGCTGTAATTTTTGGACTTGTCATGTACACTTGGAATATGACTTAATGTTCCTGATAAAGTGAGAGATGTGGTGAGTGTAAGGCTAAATTCCCTATTTAAATTGCTAATACTGATGCTTCCTCAAGGTAAGAGCGTAATAGAGCTAATAGAATATAGAGTATCGCCTAGAAACTCAAAGAAATCGGTAGCAATGGCAAGTAACTGATAGAGACCTGACTACAAAAGGAGCTAGTTTCTGTCATGGGATCATGCATAATTTACAACAAATCCCCCCCACCCTATACGTCACTATGTTTCCATTACATTTACGACTTTTAGTAGGCACCCTCATTGAGAGCAATTTATAACTAAGCAGTTGAGAGTTAAGGTATTTGTTTAAAGACCCAGCAGGGCATATTGGTGGTGCCAGGATTTGAGCTTGTGACCTTCCGATCAAGGGTCTTAATCATTGAGTTACTCATTGCACTTCTGTAAAAATAAATAATTAAATATCTGTACATATTGTGCACATGTTTCTGGTGAATTTAAGAGTAAAGAAATCTATGCAGAACAAGTAAGAGAACATGGCACCCTTATAGTTTTTTCAAAAAGTGCTTTATTTAGACAGAGAAAGAAGCAATAAGAGGTTGCACATTTTAGCACTAATTAAAGTGCATGCTAAACTGAAAGTGATAATGTGCAAGGGTGTTATATCCACGGCAACAACAACAAAACTCCCAGTGCACTACAAATAAAATCTTAGAGTTCCCTGGTTATTGATGTGAAAGATCTAAGCTGCACAATGTTTTATGGATTTGTTGTGATAATTTTGCTATGCTTTGGTGCTGCTTTCTGATAGAATGAAAAAACAGGATAAATAAAATAAATTAATTACAATATTTTAAGGCTACCAAGAGCACATCAGGATGAATTGTCCGTTTCTAGATAGGGAATTTTGCTAAATTTTTATCTATGAGAAACTGTTTGCGGCACAAAAAGTACAAAAAGTATAGTGCGTTATTATCAGGTAGTCATGGTAACGGATGCAAGTACGGCCTTTTGTTTTATAATAGGCAAATGAAATGAACACAGTCGGAACAGAAGATTCATAAAACAAGCTTAACATGGATTTAGATAACATGAAATAAAGCCGACAACAGAGGCTCAGTAATAAAACTAGGAAATCTCACAACAGAGACATGATTCAGGTGAAAAACACAAACTAGGGTGGAATCTGAAAGGATGTGACACAGTCATGTGATCTGGCTCTAGTCTGATGTGTAGTCTCGTGTGATGCTAAAATGACAGGTCTTTATTAAATAGTATATTATTATAATATCCAATATTAGATTATAATTTTTGTTTATTAATTCTTTTAATATTATAAATAATATGATAATATCTGTATTATATTAACACGGTTAACGTGCCTTGGTTTAAGAGGAATAAAAAACTTTTTTATAGGTTTTTTTTTTTTTTTATAATCTTATTTGTATATAAGAAAAACTCTGAAGTTATAGAAAAGTATGACCCAGTGTTTCATTTCTAAAATAAAAAATATCTATGATCTCTAATTCATGAAACTTGTCTCTCTGATGTCATATAAAGAGTGGAGAGCAAATGCAAGTGTAGAAGTTCCTATTATTTTATTGCAATCAAAAAATAACTAATACGCCAAATAACCTACCTACTTACAAACAAAACTGTGCCATGAATTCTCTCTCTCTCTCTCTCTCTCTCTCTCTCTCTCTCTCTCTCTCTCTCTCCCTCTCTCTCATACCCGTTATGTGACTCATAACACACTTTGTATCCTCATTTATTAGCATAATCACACAAACACACACACACACACACACACACACACACACACTACAATAATGAAACTATAATAATAATAATAACAATAATAATAATAATAATAATAATAATAACAATGCTAATTCTTCAATAAACGTGCTTTTGACCAGGTTTATAGACAGATTTTTCTTGGCATGTTTAAAACAGCGTAAATGCCACTTTATGCAATTTGCTAATGACAAATACCACTAAAACCAGCCATTATCGGTCATCTGTGCTTACAAGCTTTGACAATGAGCATTTGATAAGACCATTCATTATTTATTCATGTCATTAGTAGCCACTTCAATACAGTGAGGGGTGTGGTGCATTCGAAACATATTCCAAGGATATTGCAATATATTGTGTGTGTATATATATATATAGACAATGGACAAAACATATTAGGACATCTGAATGTTTCAGCCATGGAAAAAGATGGAATCACACAATGTTAGAGAATAGTCTTTTGATGTGGTAGCATACAATATTTCTTGATTTGTACTAGGACATCCAAACCTGTTTCTGCATGACAATACTCCTGTGAACAAAGACAGCTTTATGAAGATATCTGTTGGAGATCTCCTGCTATAGAGCTCTGACCTCAACCCTTTTGAACCTGATGAATGTGAACGTTGAATAGACCCCAGTCCTCCACACGTCGCCTACACCCGTACCTAAACTTTACTTTAACACACTTGTGTATGAATGAGTGCAAATCTCCACACACACACACTCCAAAATCTATGTAAAATAGGGACTAAATTTGATGTGTATATATTAAAAGATATCTCATTTTTAAACAAATTATATATTTAGGAGACACTTGGTTTAAATGAAGTACAAAGTGATGTGGGGGGAAAACTTTTTCGTTATTAAAAAAAAAAAAGTCTTATAAAAAAAAAAAAAGACTATAGTTGAATAGAGGGTCATTACAGGAAGTTGAAGGGTTAACACACTGTATTGTGGAATAGTTATAATTATGTTCCTGTTCACAGATGACATCTGGAATGATCAAAGCCTGACGCTGGATTCAGACCTGCCGCCAGGATGGCGCACTATACGGGACAGCACAGGTACCTACTACTGGCACGTGCCTTCAGGCACTACGCAGTGGCAGCACCCTTCATACAGCACAGAGGACGAACAGAACATCAGCCAAGGACTCCCAGCTAACCAGCTCAAGGTTAGTGTTTCATTCTCTCTGAGGTCACACTGTTATAATCGACACCATGTGTATGTTTCTGTAAAAATGGGACGCGGACTAGGACAGCGTGGGTCGAATGCACATCTGCTTAATCGACCCACACCTGGATTTGTGTTTAGCTGAATTTTTTTCTCTTGATTTTTGTTGTCAGAATGCTGGAGCAGATCTGAGGTGTGAGTCGAGGGGGAGTTTAACAGAAAGCCCCTTGCATTCCATCAGTGATGGGTAACTTTTCTTTGTTTACATTATTAGCAATGATATAGAGATATCTGTAGATACTCTGTAGATATATCTCGGTACAATACCCTTTTAATACAAATATGTGTCCTCGGGTTATATTTTTAGTTTCCTGAAATATACAAGCACAATAATTGAAATCTAATCATGGAAAATAATGTAAAAGTGTTTGACTTTCATTCAGACTCTAAGGGGTGAATAGCAAAGCAAAAGCTATGCATACAATGTCTAAAACCGAGGATGGCTAAATTTAATATTTTTACCAGAATTTTGCTGATGTTCAGGGTTACCAAGTTTCAGTATACATCTCAGAATAACTGCACAAAAAATCAATGGGAAATGATCCCAGAATGTTCACTGTTGGAAAATGGAGACACTGTTCTTCTTTTTGCAAATCTTTGGGTGGGAAGCAAATTCACCAAGTTTAGACTTCTTATTGAAAGGTTGTGAGATCAACTCACAGTACTGGCAAACTGCCCCTACAGAGCCCTCAAACATGGTTCCCACGGTCAACTGATCTGTTGTATAAATGTATAAATTAATATGAGCATGTGCACAATGCTGTAAATGTCATATCTGACTAAAAAGAGCAGGGTCTTGTGGAGCAAAAAACTTAGCTTTACTAAACAGAGAGAAGTCGCTATCAGATTTTTATAGTCCTTTGCGATTCTCTTGTCAGACTTTACAAACATGTTCCCTATGTCACAATGTAGGATCTTAGTTGTCATAATGTTAGACTGTATGACAATCAAAAGTTTTATGTCATCAATTCGTGACACGTTCAGACCCAAGTATTTTCGCTAATGGTAGCTAGCAGCAAACATAAACAATCTGTAGCGTTCATTATGTTCATAACATGCCTTGATAATAAAAACGTAAAACAAACACACCTTTTTCCTCATTTAGACATTTTTTATTAGGTGGTTTCAAGTTGCTATGCTAATTGCGTCATCAGGTTCGGTGCTTCTATTGGTTCTTGGTTTGATGGTCGTCTTAGGAGAAGCATCATTTCAGGAAAGTGTCTAAAGTCTTCACACACTGCCAGATTTTTTTATGGAGGAAAAAAAATTATTGCAACTACCATTAATTGGCTGTTGTTGAACAAACCAGCGATCAAAGACTACAGATTTTAGCCTAAGATTATAGGAATCTTTGTCCAAAGAAACCATCAAGAATGATTATTGTATTCGAGAATGCACTTAAAAAAAGCAACACAAAGCAAGAAGGTCATTTACACCTTAACCAGTGCTGTTGCCATGCTGTGTTGGCTAAAGAATTGTGTTCTACTCATATGGAGTGTATTTTTTATTTCCCGTTCTGCTGTTAGCTCTTCAAACGAGATTTTTTTTATTGTGATTCTTTCCACTCCCTTGTGATTTGAATTACATATCATTTTAACAAAATTGCAGGGTGAACACTTTTTGCAGTTGTCTTTCAGTATGTTTAACGTTTGTGTTTACCTTGTGTTTTGTTACCTTGCAATGAAGCCACTGACCTTAAAGCCCACTTGTGCTCAAGACAGAGAAATGAGAGAAAACACCTGGTGCTCCAGTCAGCAGATGTCCCAAATGGCCAGTAATAGCGCCGGAACAAGAATCTTATTTTAGGCTGACAGCCGTGTGTGTGTGTGTGTGTGTGTGTGTGTGTGTGTGTGTGTGTGTGTAAACCAAAAACAATCTGTTTTCCTAATGCCTCCAAATACACTTTCAGTAGGTTATTAGGGCTCATTATATAGGATAATTATTACCGCCGTAATGAACAAATTCTTTTCCATTATTCCACGGCGTAGTCGTAATCTCAAAACAAACAGAATGGGTATAAAGCATTCTGCACATAATCTTTTGCTAATTAAAAATTATTTTTTCAAAATCATGTTTGAAAAGAGACAGAATTGTTTAAGTGGTTTTAGATTCCTGGTGATGTTTATGTATCATTTATAGATGTCTTCAGGACAGAGTCCATTGTACTTCCTTTCTTATTAAGCTAAGAGTGTGTGTGTGTGTGTGTGTGTGTGTGTGTGTGTGTGTGTGTGTGTGTGTGTGTGTGTGTACAGGAGATACACAATACAGTAGACGTTTAGTGAGGAGAATCTACATATAGAATTTTGGCCATTTTATAAATATTAAAAGTATAGTTAATCTACTAATAATCATATATAAATAAATCGAATTTTACCGATGCAAATATGTTAAAAACAATGCATCGTGATACAAATTCTTGTATCCAATGCACATTTTTTCAAATTGATGCATCACATGGGTAACTTTTATGCAGATGCACCGATGCGAAGCGCTGAATCTTACCATCCCTATCATCTGTTGTAGGAATTTCTTATTGAATGACTGGGTTTAATATTATACATTACAATGGAATCTACTAAGAGTGTCTCTGAGGATGTCGTTAATAAACCTCCATTCAACACTCTGCCAGTTTCAGATTATTTTATAAGATCTTCTCAGGTGTAGTTGACTGAATATGTTTGCTAACTGCTTGGAAACAGAAGGAATAAAAGGCAATGGAATAAAGTAACTTGACAGGAGTGGATTAATAGTTCATCTACTAATAATCATATATAAATAAATCAAATTTTACCGATGCAAATATGTTAAAAACAATGCATCGTGATACAAATGCTTGTATCCAATGCACATTTTTTTAAATTGATGCATCACATGGTTAACTTTTATGCAGATGCACCGATGCGAAGCGCTGAATCTTACCATCCCTTTCATCTGTTGTAGGAATTTCTTATTGAATGACTGGGTATAATATTATACATTACAATGGAATCTACTAAGAGTGTCTCTGAGGATGTCGTTAATAAACCTCCATTCAACACTCTGCCAGTTTTAGATTATTTTATAAGATCTTCTCAGGTGTAGTTGACTGAATATGTTTGCTAACTGCTTGGAAACAGAAGGAATAAAAGGCAATGGAATAAAGTAACTTGACAGGAGTGGATTAAGGCTTGAATAATCAATACATGTTAATGACCCCCTGCTTTTCTGGAAAAAAAAGTATTTTACAAATGCTTTATTTTTCCTTCTCCATTAGAGTGTCCTGGCAAGAGGAATCCTTCTGTGCAAACATGGACCCTGACTCCAAGGTACCATTCTACTGCTGACTTATCATATAATTGAATGTTAATATACTCATGAGATAAAAAGCAAATGCTCACAATACAGACAGTAATAAGGTGAGAATAAGGGCACAGCCCAGATTAGCTCTTGTTGTCTTACTGGAGATGCTATTGATGTGTGTGAAAGGTGTGTTTACTGACCTCTATAAAGACGAGAGAAGCATTACTGAGGACATTGTTCCATTAGGCGTGTGTAAGAGGATGCAGGTCACGACAAAGGCAAACACAAATAGGGTCAATAAATACTCATAACTCAAATATTGTTGAGGAAAAAGCGCATCTTCAAGACTATGAAGGTTCTAGGTATTAAGATTTATTAAAATGTTTGAAATAATGATTCTAAAGACAAAGTAAAGATTTCTCCTAGACAATGGGACGGCACAGAATGCATATTTTTTAAATATGCAAGAGGCTTACCAAGGGTCCGTGATGCAAATAAGGTTAGAGACTGCTGTCTTAGACCATAATAAAAAATAATTGCTATTCTTCATTCCTCACCTAATGATCCTGATCATAATAAGTGGTATCTGGTGGAAGTAGTATCTCACAGGTTAAGATGTTTGACCTCTGATCAAAAGGATGTGAGTTCAAATCCCAGCACCTGCAAGCTGCCATTGCTGGGCTGTTGAGCAAGACCCCCAACTCTCAACAGCTCAGTTGTATAAATTGACAAAATGTACGTTGCTTTATATAAGAGCATCTGCCAAATGCAGTAAAAGGCTCTTCTCTGTTCTGGCACAGAGGTGGTGGAATGAACTTCCCCTAGATATCCGTACAGCAGAGTCCCTGATTATCTTCAAGCGACGACTGAAATCCTTTTTCCTGAAATACCTAAATTAGCACTTTCCAAGTTTGTAGAATTCGAGTTATATTTATATTGAGTTTGTAATCTTGCATACCAGTGTAGATTTATTCATTACTAGAGATTTAAAGCACTTTTGTACGTCGCTCTGGATAAGAGCGTCTACTAAATGCCGCAAATGTAAATGTAAATGTAAGTGAACAAATCTACATCCTTTACAATAAGAAGATCATTTAATAATATTTCAAGCTGCTCCATACATAAGCTCATAGAGATATTTTCTACCATCAGTGCGACTAAGAGAGGAGAGGTTCCCATACCATGAGAACATGGCCACATTTGCTTCTTTGGCTACCACCTGAGGCATCAGCAGTATTGAAACTCATGGTTATAGTCATGATCTACCAGTTTGGAGTTTGGATTGTACCACAAAAGTCTGAGCCGTATGACAGGATTCTTTTGATCTTATTGTGTGTTTTTAAAATTGTACCATTGCAGTTTCCCTTCAGTGAAATAAAGAGATCTAAACCAGCTTGACAATGCATCTATGCATAAAGTGGAAGAACTCAAGCGTCCAGCATGGTGTCCTGAACTAATCCCTTCTAAACACCTTTGGAATGAACAGAATGCTTATGCCTCCTTGCTCAAAATTAGTGCCTAACTTCACTAAGGCTGAATGAACAAAAGTCCCAACGGATACGCTGCAAAATCGAGTGAAAAGCCTTCCCGGAAGAGTAGAGCTTACTGTAATAGCAAACAAGAACATATGGAAGAACATATGTCTGGTATGGTCTTACAGGTCATATTATTGAGCAAAAAGCTATATATTTTATATATTTTTGTTAAGCTGCTTTGTGAGAATGTGAGGACATTGTTAAAACACCCTTTACAAACAAAACTGAATTGAATTGACCTGAATAATCAGATAGTATGTCCACCTACTTTTAAAAATATAGCATTGACCCACCCAGGTGTCTGTATGAGGTTTTCAAGGTGCATGTGTGTCCCAGTGTTTTGCAGTACGCTCAATGGGATGGGTGGAGATCCCAGAGGAGGAACTGGCTCCAGGGAAGAGCAGTTTGGCAGTCAATAACTGTATCCAGCAGCTCTCTCAGAGTAAAGCAGAGGGCCGTGATGCTGTGGGAGCCTGGGGAGAGGTGAGCTTTTAATTGTGCTAGAGAAGCATAACCTCTTAGTAAGAACTTGAGCAGTAGGTTAGTAAACTTCAGCCATGGATTAAAGATATACAGCTTCTGAAAAATTTGTTGTATGTGTGTGAATGTGATAAGGGCCAAGACATGATGATGGTGCTCAAAAAGGACACACTTAGCCTCCTGGACCCTATAGACCGCAGTCTCATCCACTGCCAACCCATCATCAGCATTCGGGTGTGGGGGGTGGGCTGCAACAATGGCAGGTCAGTAAAGGGAGTGGGTTTATTCCTCCGACACTCAACTTGTTTTTTTTTTTTTATTTCCTTTTCAGTCCAACTATTTGCATCAGTCAATGCAATGCTAGAAATGGCCCCAGTCATCCCATAGCAAAAAATTCCTAATGCTCTCAATGTGAGACATGCTTAAATTCGAAACATCTCCATGGCTGTGGTCAGGCTAGCTCTACAGCCTTGCTGACGATATATTCAGGTGCTCATGTGGAGTTAATTTAAGTACTGCTATTTCTGGTTACACTCAGCAGGGCTTCCGGGAAAAAAACCCAGCCCCATAGTCTGATTTCTATTTATCATCCGGACTTTCTCTTATTTTTTTTTCACTGGCCGGTGTTGCATTTCTATGACGTGCCTATTTTTAGGATTATGAACAATTCCAGAGTGCCTGGAATCCATATTCATGATACTGTAATTACAATGTTTACATATGCAAATGAATACAACAGCATTTCAGAAGCATTCTTAACAATAACCTTTTCTTTTTCTCTTTGGTTTAATCGGCACTCGTGAATACAGAGACAGGTAATCACTGCACCTTTTTCCCTTTTTATTTCTTTAACATGTCATTTGTAGGATTGTCGACTTGCATTTATCTTAAATTTGAAGATTATTTATCTGAAGCATTTCTGATGTATTTCACAGCTTCTTTAACTATACACAACTCTCTTTTCTTGCCTTATCTCATCTCATCTCATCTCATCTCATCTCATCTCATCTCATCTCATCTATATTTGCTCGATCCAAGTAGATAGAGGGATTAGAGAACTGGCACTGCGTCTTTCCTTTTCTTTCCAATAAATGAAGCCGACTGTACCACTGTCTTTCCATGGCAACGCTACAAACTGTTGATGTCCTATTCACCCAGCTAACGCGTGTAACCGGGTATTTTTAGGGGGTACAAATGACCCTGGTGTGATTAATCAATAAAGGTTCGAGCTTCTAATGTTTTGCAGATGTAATTCATTATAGGCCAGGTCCACCAGGACACTTTCCGCCATCATTAATCCCGACAAATCCATGCAGATTTAATTACAAAACCACTGATTAAATCCCGACAGAGCAACACACAGGACAGGCTGATGTGTAAATAAATTGCACCAGTTTTAACACAAGGACACAGCTCGTGGATTTAGAAGAATCGCTTGTTGGATTGCGATAATCTTCGACTGCCGATAATCTTCTTTGCATAACAAGGTCAAGGTCAGAAACAACCGGGTCAGTGTGAGATTCTGTTCTGAATCTGTATACATCACATTTTTCTTTGCTTTACTTTTTGGAACTCACTTGATTTATCTCTCAAAGATGAAAAAAAAAATGGACCGACTTATTAACAGTTTTTTAGTGACTAAACAACAGTGATAAATTGATTGTTGGCTCATATGCACAAAAAGTGGCAGATTCCAAATTCCTGCAGTGAAGGAGAGATGAGTCATATTGTTTTACAAAGCCTTTGCATCATGCCAGGCACAGCAACACAGCAGAAGAACATCCTGTCACTGCTGTAACCGTAGATGTGACACGGCAGCCCGTTTTCACCACATTTCTCGCAATTAGGACATTATTTCTGTCAATTTGTACCTTATTTCTTGCAATTCCGACTTTATTTCTAAATACAGCCACAATAAGGCGAACTTTTTTTTTTTTTTTTTTTTATGGTAGAAAAGGGCTTCCATAGCATACGTCACATAATAAGTCAAGATTTAATATCTATTTTTTCAAATCAATTATTCACTGAATTTCGAAACCAATGTGCTATAATTGGCTTTTGCATTTAAATATTTCATATTTAAAACATCAGTCAGTGTATTCAGCACACCAGATATAAGCGTAAGTGCATTCTGGACGCTACCATTGACCAGATGATGGTCTAATAAATGCAGAACTTATCGACCACTTGACTCTGATGTTTCCTGTTTTTACATTAATGACATATATTGCTTATGAGGTAAAAAATATACACTGCACAGCATCAAGGAACATAAAACAACCAAAAATGATTGAATCTCTTAAAAGCTCATCTCTTAGCATTAAAAGGTACTTGACAGTAAAAGGCACATCAATGGACTGAAAAACATCAGACAGAAGTTATACAGACTTACCTCTATTAAGGGAAGGGAATTTGGTGTCATTCAGTGGGAGTCTCTTCCCTTCCCTTCTCTTCTCTTCCCTTCCGTTCCCTTCTCTTCTCTTCTCTTCTCTTCTCTTCTCTTCTCTTCTCTTCTCTTCTCTTCTCTTCTCTTCTCTTCCCTTCTCTTCTCTTCTCTTCTCTTCTCTTCTTTTCTCTTCCATTCCCTTTTCGTCTGTTTTAGTTTTTAGTTTTACTCTTCACACTGTTTACCCTTTCCCCTCTTTTCTAATTTCCTTTCTCTAAATTCTGTTTTCTTTTCTTTCTCGGTCTGTTTTCCCCTCTTCTCAATGTTTCCTCTTCTATTTATTTTATCTTTTCATCTCCTTGTTTTTTCTTCTCTACTCATACGTATGTGTGTGTGTGTGTGTGTGTGTGTGTGTGTTCCTTTAACTTAACAGAATAAAGTTTCAATAATGTGTCCAATTTACCGCAAATGTTCAGGAGTAGCTTTAAACACTTTCTCTTTATTTGGAGTAACGGTGTTCTGTTTTGCTTTGTCCTCTTGCTGTAGGGACTTTGCCTTTGTGGCCAGCGATAAGGACACATGCATGCTGAAGTGCCATGTGTTCCGCTGCAACGCACCAGCTAAGACCATAGCGTCTACCCTGCACGAGCTGTGCACCAAGGTGAGCGATCAGTTCTGTGTGCAGATCTGTGAGCGCGCTTTGCTTTTTTTCCACTGGAGAACTTGCTTGATGGTGTGAGAGAAGGTGCTCAGTGAAGAGTGAAGAGCTCAGTGGTAAATTCTAGCACCACTAAGCTGCCATTGTGGGGTTCTTGATCAAGGCCCCTAACTATCAACTGCTCAGTTGTATGAAAAAGATAATTGTCAATAAATCTCTTGATAAAATCATCTGCCAAATGCTTTAAAAAATCAAACAAATGGTTGTTTGCTTATAAAAATCTTTTTACAAACCCTTCCATCATGATATTTTTGTAAGATTGAACCTAACCGTAAGTATCTGTGTGTTTGCAGATAATGGCAGAGAAGTCGGCGAATCCACCATCCGTGTCACGATCACTTACAATGGAGAGTATTTCTCCTGAGGATCTGCCTTACCAAGGTACAAATCCATCTTATTGAAATTACTGATTAAATCAGTGATCTTTAAACTACTGATGTTGTTTATAGTATTCTGACCAGCACACCTATATATGTATATATTCCAATGATTCATTTAATGTTACTTGTTTGTTTTTTTAAGTGGACTTCTTAGATGCAGTAAGGCAAAAAGTTCAGAAATTTGATGTTGAGTACATTGGGAATTTGCCTGTTTCCAGAGCGATGGGTGAGTGGAAGATTTATTATTCAGATTTTATTATTCACAAGTTATGAGGAATTATTGTTCAATAGGGTTGAGGTCAGAGCTCTATAGCAAAAAACTCAAGATCTTTCACTCCAACCAGTGGAAGCCATATCTTCATTGTTATGCTGGAACATGTTTGGGTCTCCTAGTTCAAGTAAAGGAAACGTTTTATGCTAGTGTTTCCTAAGGTAGATCAGTGTTTAAGTCCTTGAAGTACAATTAGGAAACCAAAACCACACCCCGGATGGAGAAACGATGCTGCAGCCTGAGGAAAATGCACAGTCACACAGCTTTGTTTGTCCCAGGTTTAGTGTGTCATGACCACTCTTAGAGGGAACAAGAGCGCTTTCATCAAATAGTGTTAAGAAGACTTATTTATCATGGGCCCCTGGAGGACGAGGCAGCTTTATAACAGCTAATGGTGCGTCTCTACACAGAAACTGTGTATAGAGTAAACTCACAATGCCAGTGTTCTCTCAAATCATCCCATGAGTGGTAGTGGATATCAAGTTGATTTGATATGTTTTGTGGCCTATATTAGTGAAAGAGTCTGTGTCGAGTTGCCTTATGTGAATTTTCTTTCTTTATTTGACTTTTCTTTCCTGCAATAACTAAAAGACAGGAGGTGGAGCTGGAGGTAGCAGAACTGAAGATGTTGAGGTTCTCGTTAGGAGTGACGAGGATGGACAGGATTTGAAACAAGTTTATAAGAGGGACAGCGCATGTAGGACATTTCGGGGACGAAGTGACAGAGGTGCGATTGAGATGGTTTGGACATGTGCAGAGGAGGGACATGGGGTATATCAGGAGGAAATTACTGAGGATGGAGCCACCAGGAAGGAGGAAAAGAGGAAGGCCAAGGAGCAGGTTTCTGAATGTGGTGAGAAAAGACATGCAGGTAGTTGGTTTGGAAGAGGCAGATGTAGAGGACAGAGGGGTATGGAGACTGATTATCCGTTAGGGTGACCCCTAGGCTGAAAGAAGAAGAAGATTTTACTTTTCTTGCACTTTAGCAATTTGCTTTCATGAGCATTGACCAATCAGGAAACTTAAACATGCTTCTAAAACTCATAAAGCTACAGCAAATTTTCAGACAATGTGATGCTCTTTTCTTGGTCTTCTCCATAAACTCTTAGACAAGTCACAGTTGATGGAGAACTAGCTGCATGAATAATCACTAGAACTCCTACAATGGATCACATATCTCCTGTTCTTTAACAGTTACAGTTCATTTATAAGCCATTACATAACCTGACTTCTTATTTTTCTGACCTACTATCAACACATACTCCTTCTCGAACTCAGATCAATATCCTCATCGTCCTTAGTTCTTTTTTGTTTGACAACTGTAGGATCTTGGGCTTTTAGCTTCGCTGCTCCATACCTGTGGAATCTACTTCCTCTAGATATTCGCAACAGCGACTCTGTCTCTATTTTCAAATCATGTTTAAAAATGCATCTTTCCAGGCAGGGATACCACTGACATATTTGTACGTCTTATTGCTTGTATGGTGTTTCATTATTTAAAATTGTTGTAATTTTTTATTTTTTGGATGTAAGGAGCCTATAAATGAAATGTATAATTATTCTTATTATATAGCTGTAGAAGGAGCACTCTTCTACGGTTTACTTTTTCTTCGTATGCGTACATATACTCTACAGATATTTGTTAATTTGATAGTAGGCTTTTCTTTTTCATTGCCAAGAAAGAGAGGAACACCATCCAAAAAGCTCTCTTGGACTTCAAGGGATTCAAGCCAATCTTAGACACTAGACGCTAATACCCGACTGTGGTAGAGTGCCAGATTTGCAAACAGCTTTTGAAGATCTCGAAAAAATAAAAGTCCTTTTTATAGCCTTGTTTCGAGCTGTAGGCTTTTTTTTGCAGGGATGGAGGTGCTGAACAGGGCTATTGAGAGCATCATGCACTCCAGGGACAGAGACGAATGGGAGTCGATTGTCATTCATGTGTCAGACAAAGTGCTGTCCCTGTGGAGGGGAGAGGTACAGAAGGATACGTGGCAACATAGAATTAATAATGCAGTAGATTACTCTAGATCTTTAATGATGGTTAATGCTGTGGGTTTGACATTTTGTTTCCTTTAGGATGGCGAGGACCCCTTTTGGGAATGTCAGGTACGTTACCTGACCTTCCTCGGTGTCGGTCATGACACACATACCTTTGCAGTGATAGTGGACGCTGGAACCCAACGCTTTGAGTGTCATGTCTTCTGGTGTGAACCTGACGCTGGGATCATTTCGGAGGCGGTGCAGGCGGCATGCATGGTAAGTCTTTTGAATGTGTGAGAATATAGATGGTTGAAGCTAGCACTTTTCCAGATTTGCAGACTGATTTATCTTAAGTTTGTAATCTAGCATACCAGTGTAGATTTATTTTTTGATAGAGACTCAAAGCATTTTCGTTCATCACTCTGGACACAGGCATCTGCTAAATGCCATAAATGTATAACAGAAATTTACACGTAGTCCCTGAGTTACGACTGTTTGACTTTTCGATTTTTAGATCTTACAATGTCAATATATCTTGAGTTTTGCACGGCAGGAAAAAGTAGCAGCATCAATGTGGTACGATACATTGGGACACTGTCAGGAAGTACGCATCTTCCGCCTTTTGAGTTCTTTTTCTCAGTGTTAGAGCGTGTATTTTTTTTTTTTTGTAGCTCTTCTTTGTATCCGCTTGCAAACCGCCGCTCATCCATGGACCTGCTGCCACATATGTATTGTAAAGTTTAAACATACCGATACTGTAAATTGTTCTGTTTTGCTTAATAATGTACTGTCATTTGTTTAATTATTAACAAATACCAGTATAATACCCCATACTGACCACCATTGTTTAAGACTCAGGGTAGACTAGGCCATGTCTCGATTTCCAAATTACAATGGGGTCATCGGTACACACCTCAATACTACCTGTATTTATATTTACTACAATCCTGCAACTTGTGTTTGTTGTTTCCCAGGTGCAGTACCAGAAGTGCTTGGTTGCACAGACACCACCATTGAGGCCAAAAATGTGGCGAGCCGGCTCCAAAGTTAAACGCGCCAACTCCATGGATGGCTCCAGCTTCCCTCCTTGCCACCAAGGATACACACAGCCCAAAATGGCTTCCTCGAGCATAAAGAAAGGCATGCTAGCATTTTTCGAGACATTCCGAAATAAACCTCCTGTGGTTCCTGCACCATAGAATGTGAGTGGACAAGTGGAGGAAATGAAGGATTTGGGTAGGGCCAGGTTGCAAGATGTAAAGGATGATAAAAGATAAGGAAAGATCAAATAAAATTGTTTTTTTATTCCCCAGACAACTATTAAAAATTACAAAGGAAAGGGGAGCCACCCACACAGAGGAAGTACCTTTAGTGCTTATATATATATATATATATATATATATATATATATATGACTACAGCGGGTTAACAACTGTTAAATGAGAACCCTGAGGTGCCGTGCTCTCACATTCCACTTTTGTTCTAAGGAGCAAATCTATCTAGTTGTGGGACAGAAATCACCTTGACAAACCGTTATCTATTATTCTGATCTTACAGTAGGTCAATGTAGTTTAACTGGAAACTGGAGACACTGGAGATTGAGAATGTAGAAATGTATCCCAGTGTTGAAACGTTCTAGACCCTTCTCCTGGGAAGTACAGGATCGTGCGCAATAACGTGTCTCCGCATGTGACTCTTTCTTGATCGATATTAATGTATAGGATAGTGACCTAATTCAAGTGTTTAGAGGTTAGCTATGTTCTATTGTGTTCAAATAGAACAAAGATTTCACTTTCACTCGTGAACCTTCATCCTGGTTAAATATAATACGGATACCATCTAGCGTCCTGTTACTCAGAGAACTAAAGGAACAAGTCAGACCAAACAAAGAGAGCGTATCTGGATATTCTTTAGGCATGGCCACACATTCGATGCACTCGACTGAAATCGGAATTAAACAAGTATTGAATCCACAAAGAATTGATGTAAGGATGTAAGGAATTAAATTATCCATAAAGTCTTAAAAAGACAAAGAATGCATCATCCCTAAGGCTCGGTGGCACAGTCGCATGCATTTGCACGTGCTTTGGAATGACAGGCTTTGCTATGGGCACAATCTAAAAAAAATATAAAAAACTTGAGAATGTAAATTAAAATTCATAAATTAATTAGATCCAGGACAAACACTCAACTATAACCGGAAAACAAAGTGCATCTGAGATCGTACCTTAACCCTAGAACACCAAAAACCCTATGGATGAATTTTGAATCTTTTCATTTCACTGTCAAAAAAACTGAATGTACAACAAGCTTTCGAAAAACATGAATGGGTGCATGTCGATTGGCCACTGGAATGGCACAATGAGGCACTTAGATGAAGCCGCAACAAAGATATGCAACCGTTCATTTCCCTTAAGCATGTATTATAACACCAACAAACCAGTGGAATCATGGGTAAACTAGACAACCCTTTCAGCATGACCTTTGTTCACTGAAATAAGCATTTGTCAGAGATACGGTCATACAACTCTTCATGTAGCACCGTTCTTATTTTCTGCTCTTTATACTCTCTCTAAAGGAACTCTTTGTATATATTTGCGGTTCGTTAGCACAGACATAGGATGTCATGTAAAATTGGTTCTTTTTTAATTGTTATTTATATTAAGTTGAGAGTATTGTTGCATTTATGTATTGAAACAGATTCCACGTGTGGTCTGGAATGGGACAATAAAACTGCTTGAATCTCTTGTGGTTTCTTCTGTTGTGATTCATATTTATAAAGCATAAATGTTCAAATTAACAGATAATAGCTTACTTTTTCCTTTTTTGTGCTTAGCCTAGAAAAAACAATTGGATGTTGCTATGGTGAAAAAAGAAAGCCAAAAAAAACACACACACACACACACACACACACACACACACACACACACAGAGTGGAAAGAACTTTTTAAAAATGATGTTTGACTCACATCTAGTGGTCAGCAACTAGAACTACAGCAATATGTCAATTTTTCGGATAAACACCCTCAGCACCCAAACTAACCACAGCAAAGATTCAAAAGTAAACACATCTTTCATTTAAGCACTATATAAGTCACTATAACTTTTACTCTGGTAGGTCCTAACTACACTTTTTCACTCAAGCTTAATTAAAGAAGTATGGGCTCTGACATGTGCTGAAGTCTATCAAACACCATATGAACAAAAGTATTGGGACACCTGACCTTTGTCAGTCATTGAATGGTGTAAAATAATATTTTTTGTTCACCTGGAACTTGTTCCAGCATGGCAATGTCCCTGTGCACAAATCGAGCAACATAAAGATATGGTTTACATGGTTCGGAGAGGAAGATCTTGAGTGGCCTGCTATAGAGCTCTGATCTCAACAGTACTGAACACCTTTGGGATGAATGTGAACACTGACTGCACCACAGGACTCCTCACTTCACCTACAGCAGTACCTGACTACTAACATCCTTGTTAATGATGAACAAGAGGAAATTACAAAAACACTTTGGGAAAAAATGTGGAATGTAATGATCAGAAAGCCAATACCATTATCGTGTCCACAAACTTTTGCCAATATAGTGCAGTTTTAAAGTTGGGGGTAACGCAGAGACACCAGAGGAAACCCACACATATACATATACAGAAAGTACATCAAATCCCCCATACAAACAGCCACAAAAGCTCAGTAATTAACCATGGAACCATGGACTGCAATCAATCAATCAATCAATCAATCAATCAATCAATCAATCTATCTATCTATCTATCTATCTATCTATCTATCTATCTATCTATCTCAAGTCAATTCAAGTCAAGAGGCTTTTATTTTATCATTTCTACTATACACAGTGGTACACAGTACACAGTAAAAATAAGACAACGTTCCTCCGGAACCCTGGTGCTACACTTAACAACAACAACATAAAGCTACAACACAATACACGCTACATAAAGTACATCAAGTGAAACCTTGTGAAAACAGTGCAGACGAAAAACAGTGCAGACAGACAACACAAGACAAGACACAAAAACTGAGATAGCGCAGACCAGTAAACCTACTGTATACTCTGAATATAAAGTACTGTGCGAGGAGAGAGTATCTATCTATCTATCTATCTATCTATCTATCTATCTATCTATCTATCTATCTATCTTTAGAAAAAATAAGTATTCAGTCAATTTTGTTTTTGTTATTTATCAAAAGGACATCTATCTATTACTGGAAAGCAGTTGTGACACACCAATCCACCCACCCACCCACACACACACACACACACACACACACACACACAGATATAACAATAAATAACAATAACATTGAAATAAATTTAATTAAAACAGCAATAATTATTTAAACAGTAATTTCCTATCTACAGTTTCCTAATCTATTTATAAACAATTTCGTCTATTTTGACGGATAATAATGTTAGGGTAATTTTAAAGTCTTAATTATTTAGTTATTCAAAGATTTTTAGTAATAAGGGAGAATTTAGGAAAATTAGGGGGCACCCGGATTTGAACCGGGGACCTCTTGATCTGCAGTCAAATGCTCTACCACTGAGCTATACCCCCACATGAGCAGAGGCTGGAAATAGAGCCTTTTAAATTATTTATTCATTATAAAAATATTAGCTTTTTTTTATTATTTTTTTATATAATTAATAGTTTCTTATGATAACAAATAGATTCGTATTTTTTGTTGTTTTAATTAAAGACAAAAAAAACATGCATCGTCATTTCTAAAAGAAAAAAATGGGACGCCATTTTACCGAATTACGTCATATCCATTTCCGGATTCGGGCCGGAAGTAGTTGTACATTGCACTGTTTTGGAGTCGCTCGGCGGAAAAATGGTAGAGTAGAGATTTGTGTTAATTTTTCATTCAACCGGCTTCGTTTTATATCTTTGGTTTTCTTTAATTTATTATTTTTATTAATGAAATATTCTTATTTATATATATTTTTTTACTACTCAGCTTTATATTGAATCGTCGCGAGTGTAAATTGCTAGCCTTTTGGGACATGAGCTAGCGGAAAATAGAGCTAAGAGACATCATTGGAGGAATAGACCTGGCAACTTTTACATTAATAATGTTTTTTATCGCTTAAAATATATATTTAGGATGTCTATACTGTATTTGTAAAGGTGCTTATATAAGAAATATGTTTTAAAACCAGTTATGTTCATTTTTGATGCGTCATTGCCTGGCTTTCTGTTTCGGTCGCATTGATATGACGCTGATGGATCTATTTAGCGTCATATCAATGCGACAATCATATTTGATTTAATTGAATTGTTTTTTTTTAAAGCCAAGACATCCACCATAATCCCAGGGGTACAAAAAATAAACTAAAATAACATATACAATTGCAATAATATCCAAAAAGACGACTCATTGACAGTATTAGGGCTTTAGTGTTGCTGGTGGTTGTAAGAGGATCCAGGTAGGATTTATTTCCCAAACAAAACGCAGAGAAAGAGAGGGCTTGGCACAATGAGATTTACACTTGTATAAGAAAAAAGTATTATAAATATAATAAATAGTATAATAAATAGGTTTATCAAACATTGTGTATTTTTTTGCCCTTATTTCTTGGTAAACAAATTGACACACACACACACACACACACACACACACCCATATATATATATATATATATATATATATACATACATAAAGATCTACGCAAAAAGTTCTTCCAGAACAAAGCCGTATGTGCACATTCTCAAAAGAGATGAGATAGGGATTTATCCTCAGCACGACAGAAGTAACATAAAGGATTGATGTCCAGAAATATCTTTAAATCGCCCCTCGATGCGTAGCCAACGATATATTAAAGAAATGATTCACCCCTATTAGGATGCAGTGTAATCTGATTTTGATTTGATTCAACACAATATGATTCAACGCAATTTAATACGATAAAGGTACACTTTACTTAAGTGCCTTCTGACTTCTAACGGATGGCCCCTTTCACAAAGACGCAAAGAAAAAAGTTCAAATAAAACCAGACATTTTTTTCCTGTTGTTTTCAGGAAGATGCAGCTCTACCTCTGCCATGTTAATCTGTGTCCAATGTCACTCTCAGGACATTTCTTGGTTTCCGTAGTGTTGTGATACATTATATTTGCAATTCTGTTAAAAACTATGCATCACAATACAAAATCCAACTTGTATCTGATGCACACTAAAATCAATGCATCACAACAACTTTTATGCCGTTGCAAATCGGTGAGTCATAGCATTCTTGGCAGGATAGAAGAGATCAAGTATTTTAGAAAATACATCCTTGACCTTATTGGTAGTTAAATATCAAGAAGAGTCCTTTCCAGACAGTTTTCCAGATATAAATGAATTACCACCAACACTACAGTATTTCAAACATAGCTAATGTATGTTGTTTTTTTTACAGAACACTCGTGGTCTTCGCTCCCAGCTGAAAGACAGTGTCCCGGTGGCAGGGCTATGTCCACAGGGTGGATCTTTCGGTGTTCCTGATACCCTGCGCAGGGGGTAAACACTCCTAAAACTGCCCTTTATTACTTGGAATTAGATTTTGTATTCCTTCTTAATGTGTATTTAAAAATAAATTGTGATTTCAGGTTTTCCAGTGTCAAAAACGAGCTTCTGCCTTCACATCCACTAGAACTCTCAGAGAAAAATGTAAGCTTGGACAGTATAGTATAAATGCACAGCTTGTGGAAAAAAAACATATTGGTGCATCAGTCTGGTATCTACATTCTTATTTGCAATATACAGATTGTGTGTCTTTAGAACAATGCTCACAGGAAATGAACAAATTATTACACTTTTTTTTTTCCCCTGTGACTTACTGCCTGCTTTGTGGTCTGACCCTGTAGTTCCAGCTCAACCAGGACAAAATGAACTTCTCCACGTTAAGGAACATCCAAGGACTTCATGCGCCACTGAAACTCCAGATGGAATACAGAGCAGCCAGACAGGTGAAAAAAACGTTTTATCACTGCACTCAGACGCCACTGTTCCATGTCAGGGTTCTGCAGTTACACAAAATATAATATTCTCTAGCAGATAACAGATGCTAAAGTGCAACGTAACCTATAAAACCAACGTTTCTCACAGATTCAACGTTTGCCTTTTCTGCCGAGTTCCAACCTCGCGCTGGATACACTCAGGGGTGCTGACGAGTCCATCGGATTTGAGGACATTCTCAGTGGTAAGGAGGGGGTATTAATTAGTGTTCAATCAATCAGCATTTTATAGAATCAGATTTAATTGCCTCATTGATTTAGATTTTTTTTAAGCATTGCATCAATCCAAATTTGTTCTTTACTAGAAAACTTAGTTTTATTGCATTGTATGTGTGAATCTGAATTACTGTGTGTGTGTGTTTCAGATCCTGCACAGTGCGAGCTGATGGGTGAACCTCACATTATGACCGAGTACAAACTTGGAATTTTGTGAATTTGCCCCCAATATATCATGATTACATTTTTTTTTAAGAAGCAGAAAAATCTGTTTTGTTCACTAAACATGTGGACCTTTTGTCTGTTTCTGTTTATTTCTGTTTATAATAAAAAGTTAGTGATTTAAACATTTTTGTCTGTATATACAGAATTCAGCAGGAGGTTTGTATGAAATACCTCACGCCTACTGAAAACTAAAATTATACAAACTATTAACCCTCAAACTAGACAGGAGTCAATTTATAGCCTTTTTTTATTTCATTCAATACAAGCGTTATGAATATATTTTTTATATCAAACTCTCAAATTAAAAAGCTTCAAATAAAAAATGATCCAAGTAAAAAAAAAAAAATCAGCAGGAGGTTTGTATGAAATACCTCACGCCTACTGAAAACTAAAATTATACAAACTATTAACCCTCAAACTAGACAGGAGTCAATTTATAGCCTTTTTTTATTTCATTCAATACAAGCGTTATGAATATATTTTTTATATCAAACTCTCAAATTAAAAAGCTTCAAATAAAAAATGATCCAAGTAAAAAAAAAAAAAAAAGAAAATGCAAAAGGAAAATAATTAGACCTGATTATAAAATATTTTACACATTTATGTTGTTAAGTCTTGGCTTTTAAATGCCACCAACTATTTACAGAAATGTTTTGTCTTTAAAAAAAAAAAAAAAAAGTCCACTTCTCAGTCCAGCTTCTCCTCTTGGAAGAAGTCTGCTGCATTAAGGCGTTCCTGAAATTCATCAAATTGCTACAGAGAAAAAAAAAAATAACACTATAAATATAATGCATCAATCTGGCTTTCATTTGCATCACTAATACAAAAACCGTATAAACTATGGACAAAAGTTTGTGGACACCTGAGCGTAAGATTGTGCTTTTTAACATTTATTTCATGTTCAGTCCTTATTTGCTGTTTTAAAAACTCTTCTGTGAAGATTTTATACTAGTTTTTTTGAGCACAGAATTGTGTGTCTCCAATTTTGTAGTAACAGTTTGAAGAACCAAACTGTTACTACTGGCTGGGAAAGTCAGGTGTTCCAATACCTTTGTCCTTATAGTGTATTTCTAGAACTAAAGAAAACACACACCTCAGTAATCCAGCCTTCCTCTGTCAACTTGGCGAACACTCGATTCACCGTGTCCTTCACCGGCTCATCTTCTTCTCCCTTCTGTGTCTGTGGCTCTGACTCTTTCTGGTCCTTCAGAGCAGTGCGGCAGCGCTCGAACAGGTGGTATTTATAGTGCTTGAGCGCATGGTACACTTCGGTACGGCTGGCGCAGACTGAGCCGACGAAGAACATCTGCAAATTGAGAGACTTCTTGTGACCTATTGTTCTCATAGCACCGTGATGCTGAGGCCTTTAAACCGACCGGTTATTTCGGATTATTCGCGTAACGTTTATATCGATGTGCTCCTTCTATCTAATTTCTTGTTTCTATAGTAACACCTCATTCAGGTGTACAACCTTCATTTCAAGGTTTCCATCTCAAGGTGTTTCGGCCTGTGATGATGTGTGGTTTAGAGACAGTGGCATTTGTCTACCACCTTGTGAGATGCCTTACTCTCGCCAGCGATTTTAACTCGTCTCTCTCCTTTTTTATCGGCGTCGCCAGACAATGAAACAGAGCTCACCGGTCAGTCTCATCCGCTAAAGGTGTGCTTCTTACCGCTCATTACGTCCGGCTCTGCTCTTCACTCGGCCAACCAGCCGCTGCCACATATATACTGTAATCTTATAGAGTAGGGTAGTGTAAATTGCTGTTTTGTAAATGATGTGCTGTAATTTCTTAAATTATAAATTTATTGGTAAACGACCCCATACTGATCACTATTCTTTAAGGCTTATGGGTAAACTAGGCCATGTCTCAAACTACAATATTTTCAAGTTACTACGGGGTCATCGCTACACACCTCCATCAGGGACCAGCTGTTTGATTACAATTAAATCGAACTCAAAATAAAGCTCGATGAGTGTGTCACCTGCGAGTCGTCAGGCATGAACTGGTCCTCTTGCAGCGTTTGGTTGTGATACAGCTGGCCGGACAGACGCACACAGAAGCGGCCAACGCGGTGGAGTTCGCACGCTTCGCAGCCCTTATTGCGGGTGTTCACCATACTAACTCGCACTTTGGGGTAACACTCGACCCGCTCCTTATAGAAAAAAAGAAATCACAAAAATCTTGTACACACATGACAATCAAATCCTAAACATGCACGAGACAACTTTTGCTTCATTTTGTACACGTATGCACTATATTGCCACAACACGTGTTTCATTCATTCCTACTTTGTAGCGTTCTTTCCAGCGGCTCCTTTGCTTCAGATTTTCCAGCCTTGGGAGCACCAGGCGTTCATCGAAGTGCAGCAGTGACGTTTTGATCTCTTCGGCGTAGCGCTTCGTCCGCTCGCCGTCTGCAGTGACACATATTCAAACCTGATGATTGCACAGTAAAGCAACCCAGCATAGTTTTATTAAATACATTGTTCTCCCAGTTGTTCACATCTGGGCTGAAAGGGGTTAAAATGATGACTATAAGTGACCTTGAGCGCACACATGGTTGTAATTGCCTTATTTTTGCATCTGTTCCAAAGATCAAGAGAAAGGAAAATGACAAGAAAGCGAAAGCAGGAAATAAAACCATGGAAGCAATAAGAGGAAACCCTTACTGTAAAGCGACTTGAGGAAGGATGCGTCCAGGGCGTTGATCAACAAGGCTTTGACCACCAGCTGAAAGTGGGTTAACTGAGATCCGGTAATAACTACAATGATAAGAAAAATTACTTGGTTAGATTTAAATATATATAACTATCAAAGGTACTAACAAACAACCAGACCCACATACAACTCAACAGAGCTCTTACATTGGCGTGGAAGGTGCGACCGGAAGCTCTTGTCCTCTGTTTCACCCTCTTCCTCCTCCTTTTCTCCCCCTTTCTGCTCTTCGTCCTCTACAATGAAGTCCTTCATGCTGTCACTGTCGGCCTCCTTTTCTTCCTCACTACTGTCTATTAAGCGAAGCGCATCCTTTTCGCTGGACTCTCCAGAATCTGAAGTCTCTTTCACTTCTTCTTTGTTTTCAGGCTCATCTTTGGTGTGTCCAACCTCCTCCGAACTCTGTGGAAGAACATTTTTTTAACTGCTTTTATATACAGTATATATAATGCACAAGATAACAAATTGCAGTAGAGACTTATTACCTTCTACTACCTTCGATAATCTTAAGACCACCTCAATACAAAAAGTGACACATTTCTAAGCACAGCATTGACACTGGGAGTCAATGTAGCAGCGTGAGGAACATCAGGTTGAGTAAAGATGGCAAATAATCTGAAATATTCCTTAGAGGTATGAACTTTGAAGGGGTCATCCCATTTGTTTTGGATTTAAGATCCCTATCGATTTTTTTTTTTTTTTTTGACCAACTTGTTTGATCTTAGTTTAATTCTGGTTTGTTTGATCTTGGTGCTACTTTGAGTTCACTATGAGTCAAACACTGTGAAAGTAGAGATTAAATCAGATACTCTAAAACCTCAGATCATATCGGATTTGGTGATTTTTAACATGGAATAGAAAAGTTTTGTTGTAAGGTATCGATACTTTTAGTCAAATTTCGACTTCTAATGGTTACTGATATACCTGGGTTCTTACCAAGGTTCTGCGCCTGCGCACAGGTGTCCCCGACTTTCTCTTTTTCAGCAGCTCCATCAGTTTCAGTTTCCTCGATTTCCTTTTGGCTGCAGCTTCTCTGGCCTCCGCTTCTCCTTCCTTCTCCTTCCCAGTTTCACCCTCGGAGTCGGAAAGCTTGAGTCGTTTCTTCCCCGACGCCTTCCGGACAGGCTCGGCTCCTACGTCGCTGTCTGAAGAAGACTGGCTCGTGCCGCTGTCGTCCAGGACGCTCGCGCCTGCCGACCTCTTGCGTCGACGCCCCCTGCGCGACACTGCGCACTTTTCCTCCTCTTCCTCGTCGTCGTCGCCGCCGCCGCCGCGGGGGGACCCAGAGTCGCCGTCCGAGGCGCTCGAGCTCACGTCGTCCGACTCGCGGTACTCGCTCGTGGAGCCGTCGCTGCTCGTCGTGCCGCCGAACGACCCCTCGTCGCTGTCGTCGAGCATCCGCTCGAGCGCGCTCACGCGCGTCTTGCGGAGGTCGATGCGCGATGACAGGGCCGGGCGTTTCCTAAACATGGCCGCAGCGATCGGATCTGATCGGATCTCGTCTGCAAAACAAGTCAAAGACGTTTTACTAATACGACAACAAAAAATTCGCTACAACCGTAAAACTGCGCGCGATTTTTAGCGGGGGGAGGGGCGTGTCTGTACGGGGGTTTGCAGTTCTCCAATCAGCTGTTTGTTCACCGCTACAAGGGCGACACCTAGCGGTGTGGAGAACACTGTCTCCCTGCATCACAGTGAACATCAAAAATACAAGACCTGAACACATTTCCTGATCTGTTCCACCAGATAAATATATCTAATCCATATAATTTATATTTGTTGTTTTATTAGGGTTGTATGAACCATAATTAAATGGAAATGAAGGATAAAACTAGCACCAGGGCAGTGGTGGTTTAGATGCAGAGATGGAAAGTAACAAATTGCATTTATTCACATTAGTGTTATTAAATAGTTTTTTTGTGCTTTAAAAAGTTGCTTAAGTTTTATTAATGAGTGTTTCTAATAAGTGTTTGAATAGAAATCAATCAGTGTTTGACTCATTAATATCATTCTATTAATAGATCAGTGTGCTGAGAGTCACAGGGTCTTTAAGCAACGATTCTTGTGACAAAAATAATAATAGAAACATTATAGCTATAATAAATTATAGTATTTTGGGTCCTTAAGTACATTTTGAAGGCAAAAACTTTAGCACTTTTACTCCCATCTGGAGACGTACCAGTGCCAATTGGATCCCACTCCATGTGGCGTTTTGACATTTCACCTCCTTGAGTGTTTGAAGGCTCTGGCATGGTTCCTCTCAAGGTTTCTTCCTCATCACATCTAAGGGAGTTTTTCCTTGCCACAGTCACCATGGCTGCTCTTTAGGGATAAATACACACCGTTCACTTTATCTGTTGATTTCTGTAAAACTGCTTTGAGACAATGTCTGTTGTGAAAAGCGCTATAGAAATAAACTTGACATTTACTGGAGTTATATTTTACCTTGTGTATCTGTACATTTACTCAACTACGTGGTTTGTGTACTTCATCCACCACTGCTTTATGTGGTATGTGATTCTCTTGCGAGCAAACTCAGAAGTAATTTATAATACCAATATGGGCCAAATCATGTAGTATATTTCCTGATCGTTTCAGTTCTAGGTTTTAACAAAATGTTTTTGTAATGAATTGCATGAATAATAATAGTCACATAAATAATAAATGATTAACCAGACACCATTCACTCAATATATACAAAACAAAGATACTACAATTCCTATTTCTATCAATTTATTGATCTCTCATCAACAGAAATGTCACTCATCGTGTTACATCATGTCATACATAATCGATCAACCTACTTCAACAACCACTGCAAATATTATGACCAGATGAAAATGTCTCCATCATGTCCAGCGGAGAAAAGGTGTTCTCCTTTATGGTCAAAAACCACACTCTGAACAGCATCATTATGACCTAAAAGGCTGGACACGTTTAAAGACGCCACTTCCACCAGCTTCACGTCATGGTTGTTACTTGCGACCGCTAGCACGTGTCCGTTTGGACTAAAAGCCACTTGGTTGCTAGGGTGTGGTCCGGTATCCACAGTCGCCATGTCCAGTATGGACCGTACATCCCATAATTTTACGATGCCATAGGAATCGCAGGAGGCAATCGTGTCTCCCATGGCGTTAATGGTCGCACTGTTGCACGAGTATCTGTGCCCGTAGAACGTTTGAGCACAGAGTCCGGTACGGGCGTCCCACAGTGAGATGGTTTTATCAGCAGAGCAGGTGAGGAGAATGTTAGAGAATGGAACAAAGCAAATACTGTTCACCGAGTCCATGTGGCCCCGCAGGGTGTAGCGGCAGCGCCCGCTGTTCAGATCCCAAACTTTACCTGTGTTATCCATAGAGCAGGAGGCTACAAAGTCTCCACAGGAGTGAAAGGAACATCCCCAGTTGGCGTGTGTGTGGCCTTCAAGAGTCAGCACGCAGCAGGATTTCGCAAAGTCCCAGATCTTTACTGTGGTGTCTCCACTGGTGGTGGCCAAAAATTGTCCACTGGGGTGAAAGTTACAAGAAGACAGCCAGTCAGTATGACCTTCTCCAGTCATGATCATCTCCCCTTCTGGCATTCCCCAAAGCCTCCAGAGGTGATCATCACTTGCAGAAGCTACAAGCATTTTGCGTGGATGGAGAGCAAGAGAGCTCACAGACATTGTATGAGCTTTGGTGGACCTGAGCAAGGAGAAACTGGATGTTTTGTCGCTTTGAGCAGATAGAGCTTTAATTTGGGGTAGGAAGGGATTTATACGTGTGCTGGCTGGAAACTCTGAATCTTTCAAATGTTTGGTAGTCGTGCTCTTGGTTGGTTCTTTGGCAGGGTCACAGGTTCCCACCTCATTCGCTGATACCTTGGTACCTTGCTCGGGACCATGTCCTCGGTGAAATTCATTTTTTATCGGCGCCCTGCGGGTTCCTGTGGAGGAGTGCGTGTTACCCACGTCGCCTTCTTGCTTTTGAACTTGACTGGAGACTTTGTCTTTCTCAATGGTGACCAGCATCTTTTGCCTCAGAGCTGTCTGGAACTTCTCATTAAGTTGTTTCAGAGCAGGTCCGTAGGATTCGTAGTGCTTTTTCAGCTTTCGCATTTTCTCAGTCAATCTGTCTTTCTCTTGCACGACACGCTTGTGGTGCAGCCGGTGGAAGTCTCGTTCTTTCTGAAGCTTCACAATAGTCTCTGCGGCTTGGGAGGCTGCCTGCTTGTAGCTATCTCGCTCTCTCTGGACATTTTTCAGCCCATTATCCAAAAGCTGGTTGTGTATATAGATATCAGGAACGTCTGGAAATCCTTCCTTGTTAATTTTTCCTTTCTGTAGCATCTCAAACCATTCTGTTTGGAAGCAATTTAATGTCTGGGTCATTCCCATTTTCATGAGGAAGTTGCGAATGAAATCGTCCACAACTTCAGGAATGGGGTTTAGTAAGTCTTGAGATGAGGAAGGTATCAGGTCTGGAACAATCTCAGAGACTGTAGTGCGGTTATGTAGAACTTCAGCTGTAAATTCCAGATCTTCCTCTTCAGCCACACTCTCTTCCTCGACACTAATCTCTTCGTACTCAAATCCATCTTCAGATTCACCTGGAATGGATACTTTTTCTAAATAATACGGACCGTCCACCGATTCAGTGTCACACACCGCCGCCATAACGGCAAACTTTGTTTACTGTTACCATGGAAACTCGCTCGGAGACCTCGCTATTGCCGTAACAACACATCAACACATTATTGACGTTATTTAAACAAAAGGTTTTCCAAGATTAATGTCTAAATCTCGTCGTTATATGTAACTAAAACGTGTACTGGCTCATAATATGGTGATCACAATATTATATAGTGGAATTCAATGGTTAATCAGGTCGAGGTTGAAACCTTGAGCGCGTATATACTGTGTTTTACGGTAAAATCATTACACGCTTCTTGGGGAACTCTTTTTAGTTTCAAAATGAAACAAAATCCAATCTATTTTTTTTTAAATAAATTAATATATTTTTTCCCTGGAAATAAACAATATAATGGACCCTACTCTCCCGTACTG
>MU551617.1:8829-18829 GCA_024362625.1 Silurus asotus | reverse complement strand
CTTTCATCAGTGCAGAAGATAAAAAATATAAAACCTATTCTGGTTTATTTAAATATACAAGAACACACACTTGTTATTTTATAGGTTGGATGTCTTCAGTATCAATCAGTATTAATGCACAATGTTGGAAATAAATAATAATAAATAATAATAAAAATTATATATTTATATCCCAGTTTGGATGATTGTCAAAAAAAAAAAAAAAAAATTCAGTTAGTTGTCAAACTATTGTAACACTCAGTGTTGTTGGCATAGTCAATTATTATTTTTTTTCAGAGAGAGAGAGAGAGAGAGAGAGAGAGAGAGAGAGAGAGAGAGAGAAAGAGAGAGAGAGACGCAGACACCGCTGTCTATTATCATCATGAATGTGATGATTGAAATCGAGCTCTCGGCTTCGAGTTTTTCTCTCGGTGGCCAATCAGAAGAAGAGCAGCGGGAAGCTGAAACATCACAAGCCTACAAATGTGAGTCAATGCACTAGTGTGGAGAGACAGAGAGGTAGAGACAGAGAGAAAGATAGATAGATAGAGAAAGAGAGCGTGAGATAAAGATAGATAGTGTGCGTGTGTGTGTGTGTGTGTGTGTGTGTGTGTGTGTGTGTGTGTGTGTGTGTGTGTGTGTGAGAGAGAGAGAGAGAGAGAGAGAGAGACCAGACACCCGGAACATCTCGTCCATGAGAGGTAGAGACATGAGCGCCCAGGCTGAAGAGGGTCTCCGAGTCTGCTGCAAGGGCAAGTCTCCTACTTTATTCTCTTCATACTGTATTGAAAGCATCCTGGGCAGAAGTCCTCTGAAAGTCAGGCTCCTCGGGATGCAAAGTCTCACAGCGGCTCTCCGGACAGAGGAACCTCAAGGTGTGTATCATTTCATTAGATCTGATGGAACTGTGAATGCTTTACTATGGAGGTGACTTCTGCTCCACAAGTTGTCTGTCTCATCCATACAAACCGCATCATTGCAAATGGACGAAATTAGACAAACAACAATCCCCATTTCTAATTCTTTAAATTGTTTACATTGTAAAGATTCTTTTCATTGATCTATCGAGAGCTCCGGATTTGGGGACCGTCGTAAAAAATACCCACATTTATAAAAGCGTAAAATACTACAAAAACTTTTTAAAGTAGTGCATCATCACACACTTATCTTCATCATATCTCCACCATGCTTTAGTATTATGTTTTGTATAAAAAGTATATATTTTCAAATAAACAATACATGATCTTATTAGGTTTTGTTTGTTGTGTTGAACAATTATACATTCATTTACATTCATTTTATATATTAATTCCTGGTGGTGGATCCAGAGAAAATCAAGAAAACTCAGGGGTGTGAAGTAGAAATACATTCTGTAGGCCTTTCGAAAGAAATATATATTTTTAAGTCATAAAAACAAATTTTAAACACAGAGAAACATCCATATGTTTTATTAGACATATCCGTTTTGTGGTTTCCTCTGTGGTCATCAGTTTTCAAGTGTCCAAAAAGTTGCTGACTAGGGTGAATTCTTTTGCCTTGGATTTGAACCGGGATTTGGAATTTTTTGGACATTTTCCATAATGGTTCACAGATATTGATCTGACTTTTTTTTAATTTGCGAAATACTTGGTTTTAACATCTCCACCATCTCCACCCAGCTGGTTCAAATGCGCCTCCTGATACGACCCTGCACCTAAGACCCGACCTGCGGCGCTCCATCAGTCCGACCCGACACGACGAACCAAGAGTCGGGAGCGCACAAGGAGACGAGCTGGAAAGCGCTGAAGAACACGATCTGGAGCTCAAAGCTGGTCTGAACTCCTGCTACCCGGGACATGCACACATCAGTTCCCTAAGGAGCAGCTCTGATCAGGACAAAGCGGAGGCTGAGAAGAGCAGAACGCATGCGGACACGCGTCTCTCCATGGGACCTGATGACGCACATCTGAGAGAGAAAACCACAAGTATGAAGGACACCGACGACGGGGTGTACGTGTCACCCAGCAGTGATGCTGAAGACGGGACACTGAGACGTAAACAGAGGAGATACAGGACCACGTTTACAAGTTACCAGCTGGATGAACTGGAAAGAGCTTTCCAAAAGACGCATTACCCAGACGTGTTCACCAGGTACAGCACACACACACACACACACACACACACACACACACACCCCGAAAAAACGCGTCTAATCTCATGCAATCATAATCTCATGCAATGTTCATTTTTTTGTCTTAAGCAACCATATTTCTTTAAAATACAAATCAATAAAAAAAATTGTAACTTCTGAAAAGCCACGAAATCCGTAGTTTTGCTCCTGAAGTTCCAGTATCTGAACAGATATAAATAGAGAATATATATAAAACACTCAATTATTTATTTTTATTTTTATAAAGATATTTTAAAATGTATATATGCTTCATAATTATAAGCCTTGAATGAATATATTTGTACGACACAATAAATATTTGTGTAGCTCTTCTTCTTATTTTTACAGATTTGTAAAAAGTAAATAATTGTAATAAACAGTTATAAATCGTAAAATATATTTTTTTTTTGCCCAAATATAGCATTGTTTATGTTATTATTCAATGTGGACATGTTTAATTAATAACGTATACTTAAGTCAGATCTAAAAGGTGAATGGGGGCAAATTTTGATCTAAAACGAATGCATGAAAGTAAAACAAAAAAAAATAAATGCAATCGAAAATGATGAATTTTGTCATTGTGGTTAATAATGAATGCATTTTTTTTCCTTTTTAGGGAAGAATTAGCTATGAGGCTCGACCTGACAGAAGCGCGCGTGCAAGTAAGTACATTCTTTTGTAGGTTCATTATTTCTTTTGGTGATAATTTTATAAATATTAAGAAATGAAAAATTTCATTTGAAAGAATTAGTAAGAAACAGCAAAACAATTCAACAATTAAAAAATGGGTGCATGTTTCCAATTTTTTCTTTGGTTGACTTTTGCAGTTTATTTTATATTCAGGATAATTTTATGTGATAAAGAGCAATTGTATTATTGTTTTTTAAACACATTTTATTTTAATATTTAGAGGGAATATCTGAAAACATGGTTATAAATATAGAAATTACAAAAGTAATTTTACTGGCCAAAGTTTCATTAGTGGGTTCTTACTGAAGCATTATAAATTTAGCTCTTTTTTAGTCTTTCTGCTTTTATTATTTGTAATTTTGATGTAATGTTTGTGTTACCTATGCTATATTTTATTTACAAAACTATAATTTAAAGTAATATAATCGATAGTGTTCACAAACACCACAGCACACACTAAACTTTTTTTCCCCTTTTCTGTTTTTAAAAAACACACACATTTTGTTTTTACAATGTTTGAAATAGATAAAAAAATGAACCTGGCTTTATCATGTGCTCGCTCTTAGAGCATATATATTTTTTTGCTGATTTATGAGTTGCCAAATCTGCATAAAACAATCCTTTAACGGTAATAACATTTCTGTCGTTTTCCAAAGTTTTTGTTACAAAGTTTTGTTACGTTTTCAAACTTCGGTTTGCTACATAATAGATTATTAATTTATAAAAAAATATAATTTATAACTTGTTTTCCTTAGGTTTGGTTCCAGAACCGGCGTGCAAAATGGAGGAAAAGAGAGAAGGCCGGGGTTCAGCCTCATCGTCTAGGCCTTACGTTTCCAGGACCCATCACTGCAGCACAGCCTCTATGCCATTATCTGGGTGGTGGTGCATTCAGCCCCAATCTGCACCCAGGCATCGAGTCAGCGTGGCCAGTCTCTCTCCATGGGTTCACCCAACCCATGGCAAACCCTGCACCCCCAAACCGAATCTGTTCTCTGCTAGGAGCAGCGATGCTCAGACACCCTGCCTTTATCAGCCCGTCCTTTGGAAGGTAAGACTTAAATAATTTGTGTTGTGTTATAAAAAATACTGTTTTATCTATTTGTGATGCTTTTTTAACCATTTTTAAATGTTTACAGATTCTTCACTCCTCTGGGACTCCAAAGACTACCTGTTCCCACCACGGAGAACCCAATTCTACCTCCCCTCCACATTCCCGATCCTCCTTGCTCATCTCCATCCGCTCTGTGTTCCTCACCCTCACCAGTGGATCGGCGTGCTTCCAGCATCGCGGCTCTGAGGCTCAAAGCCAAGGAGCACTCGGCTCACATCGGCCAGCTCAGTGTCCTCACGGGTGCTAAAGCTGAAAAAGAGGCCTAACGCCTCGTTTCCTACAGTACTTGCAAGACATGAGACCAAAGCTAAAGTGCACTACAGCATGAAGAATCCCTTTAGGATCCTCGAAACCTCACGAGAAACCAAACTGTATTTGAAGCGGAAAAACTGTAGCTTTTTGATGGCTTTAATTCACGGAAGCAATGCCAAAGGGACTGTTCAGCAGCCAGCGTTCTGTATAGTCCACAACCGATTCAGATGTATTGTATTGATAGACAGAATATATGTGGTGAAAAGATAAGCTTTAAAGAGCAGTTTTCTTGTGTTAGTAAATATAACTTTTTTTTTATAATGTGCTTTTTTTTTTTTTTTTTTTTATGTGAGACTTAGTTCAGGGAAAAACAAACCTGCACTTCACTATTTAACTGCTGAATGAGCCAGGATTATGTGAAGATACTGAAAATAAAGCTGTGAAATCAAGTGTTGATGCTGTCCTACAGTTTATGGTGATGAAAACAGATAAAAGAAGATGACAGATGTGTTTTTATTTAAATTACACCTAACTGGGCGATCAGAAAAATTCGGAAACATCTGTATGGTGTTCAAAAAATTGTACTCTGCAGGTCGAAACCTTTTAAAGCGTGCATGATGTGATTTATATTGCGTGCTGTAATGGCAGAATTTCAAACCTCAGCACATTCGGTGACATCCGTGTAGTCGAAATTTGCTTCGGCACCATTCACACACATTAAGAAGCTTATTTTGTTCTCCGCTGTTGCTTTGTCCCTTTTGAAAAGGTGCCTATCGGAATGAATGGCCCTGCGCTTGTAAGCCCGGACTTCTTCCAAACCGACGTAATTCTTCCACACTTAAGTCATCATCCAATTAGTTTGGTGTATAAAGTGATTTGTCATCTCATAGATTTCAGTTCGGGGGACAAGAGAAGCGTTTTGTCACTGAAGCGGATTTCTATCACTAACTACCTTCTTTTGCGGCCTGCCGTTCTACAATGCAATGAATAACAGGAACTGGTAAATACTAATTCCCTATGAAAAGAGGTCTTACAAAACCCCTTTGTTCCACACACTATTCAGGGTAGGGCTCATGAAAAGGTGCAGGGATTAACATAATCAAATGAATCTAACTAATCTATCTGGGTGATCAACTCAAAGCTCTCTGGAAAAATGGACATGTTCAGCGGCAGGATATTGCGGCTGAGAAACGAGCTGATGAGTTATGGCGGGGAGTGAAGGTATTACGGATCAGCGCAGGTGTCTCGGTGGTTAAGGCTCTGAACACAATGGTACACAATGAGCACAATAAAGTATAAAGGCTTAAAGAGCAGAGTTGTGGGGATGTTTCAATGATCCGGGCAATGCGAAGGTAGAAGATATCACACTTTTTTAGGCCTGGGAGAAGAAGTCGTTTTTTTTGGTCTGATTTGTGGTGGAAACTCAGACTGTATAGAATATTGGAGACGATATTTGGAGTTAAGATGCTTGATTTGTGGAGGATATTTGACATGTCTTATGCCAGAGAACCAGGACCCACTGGCCAAATTTGGCTCATGGTGACCTTTGATTTGGCCCATCATTCCATATACAGTAAACTTTTGAAAACTTGTCACCGTTAATACGAGAAACAATAGCAAAGGAATGGAAAGGCTGATTCATTTAGCAGTTACAACTGGATTGAAAGAAGATAGCGAAGGCATCTAAAAAATATTCAAAGAAGAACAAAACTACATTGAACAAAACCAGAATTATTTTACCAAGGACAAGGTCCAAGGAAAAGGAATACAAAACATTACTGTAGGATATTAAGCTTTTATATACATGCACTGTATACCAGAGTTAAGTAAAGGAGCCTGGTAAACAACTTTACTGTTAAGTAAAGACCTGTTTAACATTTTGCTATGTTGTATGCTAACATGCCACAATGCTTCTATAAAACACGCTTTCTGTCTCTGAGCTGCTGAATCGACTCGTTTGAACTCTTCCGCTGTCAATCCCTACATCCTTTAGTTCTCTTCCTTTTGCTCGTATTGATTTCTCACTGTTCTCCATTATTGCTTCCTTTCCACTTTTCCCTCAGTAAATAAGTGCAGCATGTTAATTCTCGTCCAAATTACACCACTAACAGGTATCTCTCTGTTTGCCCGCCTTGTGAAGAGGCGCAATCACAGATAATCGAGTGCTTTTAAGAGCGTTCGTTCCCCCACTCAGCCCCAGCCTGCTCAGCCCTCTAATCACCCTTTAAACACACACGGTTACTGTGGCGTAAATTCCTGTCATAATTCACCTTAAGAAGGCTGGTATTCGTAAATCACAGCTCCTTTGAACCGGAATAACTGAAATCAAACACCTTTTCATGGACGTTGAAATTTGCAGTCACAGACCACCCTAATTGAGACTAATTTCTCTCAGGAATTGGGCATAAATATAGACAAATTGTGTCAATCGAGTCTAAATAGATACCACTAAGAAACATCATGGTGTGGGGAATTCTACAGGTACGCCAGAATTTCAGAATAAATCAATATAAGAAATCAATATTAATTGTATTGCGTGTTGGGTAAGTACAAACCGAGCATTAATTCAACCATTTATTTATTTAATATTCAAGCCTTAAATAAATACAGCTTTCAAATATATATACTTTGCTATAGTAACTTTCGGACATATCAGATTTCGGATTGCGGTTTGATTCAGGTTTGTCTCCAAATGGAATGATATAAAGTCTAGGAAATGCAATTTTTGCTAAATTCATGACTTTTATGAATTCATATCAACATACATGTACACACACTACAACCCTGACCAAGATAAAGCAATCATTATAAATAATCTAGCTCAGTGGATAAGACATTAGACTTATAATCAGATGGTCATTAGTTCAAATCCCAGCACCACCAAGTTGTTATTGATGGACCCTTCATCAAGGCAATTACTCAGTTGTATAACCGAGATATATGAAGGCCAAATACCATAAATGAATATGTAAATGTAAATAAAAAAAAACAATGAATAGCAGCAGGTAGGGCAGAGCTTTAGGGTCCCTGAGTTGATGCTCAAACCTCCGTGAATATTTGGACTTGCCATCCTAGATTGCTTCTGAAGTCAGTATGAATAAGTGAGTGTGTATAAGTGTGTCTATATGGTGGCCATGTGATAGATTAGTGATCCCATTCAGGATCTTTTCCTTCCTCAAACCCATTGTTCCAATGAAAGGTTCCAGAACCAGCATGGCTCTGAGTTGAATAAATCTCTTACTGAAGAACTTTTATGTACTATATGTACATATATATTCGTCTGACCACAAAAACACAAACACCAATACTTTCACATCTTTTATGCATCATATATTTTGTACTTGATTACACGTCTTTCAAAAGACTCGGATCGACAGAGCAGTGGAGAGGCGAAAGATGCGGATTGTGTCGGACGGATGCAATTGAGTTTTCGATGAGATTTCGGGGGGGAAAGCCGATCTACGTATAAAATTGCGACAGTATTTCCCCAGCTGCAGGCTACAGACATTATCCAGAAGATCATTCGAAACACAGCATGAGGTGTGAGTCACCATGGAGTAGTCCTATACACAATGTCCACAATGTCTGATCATATTCAAGTCCTTTTTTTTCCCAAGCAAATTGCTTCTCTTAACTCCGCCTCCTCCACTTTTATCTTTTTTTTTCTCCTGTCCTCTTACTAATTCTCAATGAATTCTCATTCAGTACATCATCTTTTTTTTTTCCATAGAAAGTGATTAAAGAGGCTTTTGGGGGATTGATTTAGCTTCAAAATGACAAAATAACTAGCCACATAGGATTACTGCATGCTTAAATAGTGTTAGGCTCACTAATGGTTATTGATGTTATTCTTTAAACCTAGCGTCAATTCGCTAAATCCAGTCAAACTAAGCTAATTGCTACATTGGCTCTTGCTTTTGTTTGTCGTTATACGCACCATAGACACATGCTTATTTCCTTCCAGTTTGGGTTTTACTGTTGTTTGGACTTTCTCTAATCTACACATTCTTGAAACCTGGCTTCAAGTAGGTTTGAAGGTTCCTGAAAGTTCCTGGATTGATGTATTTTATATTCAACATTTAAAATGACCTTTTTGGGGCCTACTTCTAAGTTCTAGACTCATACTGTACTAATACTTGCATTGGTTCTCCAGTAGACATGTGTCTGATTTTAAGTTTGATTACATTTTAAATAGCTTGTTATTTCATTCACACCAAATACCTCTCAAACACTCTCTCAATTTCTCTGATTCTCTATATATCTCCGTTTATACCATATGTGGCCTAAATAACTGGTATTTTTCCACACCGATAAATTCTTCTCACCATCTCTTCTCAGTTGCACTCTGTCCTTGTATTTAAACTCATTTGATTTCTGAGATGACCCATGCTGTGTCCCAAGCATTCCAGAAGGTAATAGCTTACAACGCTTACAATTATTCACCATTGTCTCTTTTCCAATTTTCTATGAGATTGGCATGTCTATCAAAAAAGCCTGAAATAGCAGGATAAATGTTCAGTTTGGAAGTAAATACTTCGCCAGAGGTGAATATTATTTATATACAAGAGCTGTAAACTAACTCTAATCCTTTCTCTAACCCAAACCTGAGAAGCTGGATTGTACTTTTGCCTTTAGTCAGATTTTAGTGTAAAGTGTAAACTAGTGTATATAAATTGAAACAATGTAATAGTATAGAAATGTAATACTTAAAAACATATTTAGATCTGTTTCTATTCTAGATCAGAACCCGACTTTACTCGTTACGGATTGAGCAGCTACAGTACACCAATTGTTGGCCATTATGTTCTGCTATTTCTATAAGGGATTATTGGGAACAAGTGTCTGGTCCTCTCCATCACCTAACTATTTTTCTATTGGCCGTTCTACAGGTTAAATGTCAGTGCCTTATCACCTTTGTGAAAGCGTTACATGCAGAGACCAAGAGCAACTGAGCTCTTTTGCTTTTTCCTCTCAATCTCAATCTCAATCTTTTTTTTTTTTTTTTTAAATCAGTCTCCATTGTAACAAATGACACCATTTCACCAAGATGGAATCATTTCAAAAGCGATTGCCAGTCTTTCAGAATCAGCAGCAGCAAGTCAATCAGCTGGAGCACTCAAACACACTCTAGAGTGATTACCCCGTGAATGGGGAATTTGCAGGGTTAGTGGGTCCCAGTTCGGGCAAGGTTACTTAACACGCCACTCTGTTCTGCTTTAGCTCAGAATGAGACAGTATAGCGGACAGTGAGGGAAATTTCTTTTTGTTGTTTGCTTTTGTGATGACATTTAAAATGCATGAATATGAGTGGAGTCAATGTAAAAGTAAAGTTTGGATGCAACTTCAGAATGTAGCATGCGTTATAGAAATGCAAATCCCTAATCCCTAATAAAGGGAGTATACGCCTATTTCAGAAAATAAATCATATACAATGTCTGTCCTGGTTCAAAAAGCTAAATTGGCCACAGAAACAGCTTTGGGCCGTTCAAGTTGCCCACAAATATGTTTCTTTAAATGGACATTTAACTCTGTCTCATGTTTATATACAGGTATACAGTGACAAATTGTGCTCAGCTCCTTTCTGTTTTCAGATGGATACCAAAAAGCAAAAAAAGACAGAAAAAACAATTCTAGCACCTGTCAGCTCATTGGGGGAAAATAGCTCCTGAATTGCATAATTGCACCAGTCAGTGTCTAATGCAGTGAACAGAGACGGGGCTGCAATGCATTCCACCCCATTTAACCTAACGAGCAAACCAAAGCTTATTCAGGGCAAACAAGCAAACATATATATATATATATATATATATATACAT
>MU551616.1:2412433-2500337 GCA_024362625.1 Silurus asotus | reverse complement strand
AAAAAGTAAGCAAACTAAAAAAATTTAAGGATAAAAATAGAATTTAGAAATAATGAGAATTGACAACATGATCAAATTAAATAGAAGCGTATTTTAATGGAAAAATGTTTAATAAAATACATTTGCAGCAATAACAATAGTATAGTAATAGTATGCAGTATATACACATATACAGTATATGACAGCATTTGCATTTGCATGCATGGGGCAGATAGGGTGAGAATTATTTTATTGTTTATTAGATAGAATAAAAAATCTGAATTGCTAGCAGGTATCAAATTGATTGATTGATAGATTGATTGATTGATTGATTGATTGATTGATTAACTCAAATGAAGCCTTGAAAGAAAAATCGAATGCAGAAGCAAAAAAACAATTAAACATCCAACCAAATAAATAATAATAATACAAAATAAATAAATAAATTGTCACTTAAAAAAACATTTTATAGTTGATTTCCTCTAGTTAGGTTATTGATTTATTTTATTTTTTTAAATAAAATCAGTAATGCAAAATACATCGTTTCTGTTGCAAACATCTCAAAATCATCTCTGTTCCAGATGATGTCAGTGGTTCTACACATCCGGTGCTCAAGTCTCTAGAGTCGTCTTTACTTATATAAAATAATAGAGATTTTTATTTTTCATTTTAGAGAGATTTTGACTAACTATACTGTCCATCAAAGATACTTAACATGATCTCGTCCTTCCAGAGAATGGATTTTATAGCTTTTTTGTATCCCTCGTGCCTTTCAGAGCACTTACAAGAGCAAAATAATTCATATCTGCAATACTTTTGTGTATACTTTCTCATTTATCAAAACAAATACACTGGGATGCGTTTTGTTTTAAAAGGTCGCTGTTGCAAATCGATCATCAGCGATACACTGTACTGAGCGGAAAACAAAGAAATCGGATTGCTATGGGACTAAAAGGCTCAAAAACGAATGCTGGCTTTAGGCCGTATTGAATCCTATAGAATTTGCTGAGAAATACTCTGGAGTTCATCTCAATAAATCCCGGGAAAATAACAGAGGGGGCTTTTTATATAGTTCATTCCATTATTGTAATTACTTCAGATGTCCAAGCGAGGCCAAAAGCTCGACTCTATTTAATGAATGAGCTGCAGCATAGGAGGATTTTCAATTTTACCAACTTCTTTCTCAGCTTTGTTTGTTTTTTTTCTTTCAAAGTCATTCCAGCTTGGAAGAAATGAGATGTACCGGTTTTGCACCACAAAAAACAAAAATACAGGAAGAATATCTGAAGGAAGATTTCATCCCAGAGGCTGAGGTTCCTCAGTAACTGCAGCTCGTTCTCTTTTCTCTGTACATACAGAGCAATAGTCTTCAGTAAGCTTGAGGTTAGAGCTCTGTTTTAGAAGATCTTCCATTCTAGAAAGCATACCTTCATGGAGCTGGTTTTGTGCACGAGGCTTTGTCATGCTCCGCCTCCACCTCATAATCCACCTGTATAAGTTTTTAGTTTCATAATTTAGCTTTTAACACACCATGTCTTCATGAAGATCAAACAGTGTTGGAAAACTGCAAAGCTCCAGCAAATCAAACTACTTTTACAAACAAGAAAGAAGAAAAGAAGAATATTCCAATGCATTTTATTTCTATAAATAATTTCTTTTATAACACATTGCTTATGCTTATGAAGCAGATTCTGACTTCTCTTCCTTCACCAGCCTCACTTTTTCCCATTGACTTTTCATTTCTAAGTTATTAAGGGAAAAAAAAAAACACTGTCTAATCACACGCCACAAACCATTGAGTCTTGAATATGCTGTAAAACTGTTACTAAAGATTCCCGGCTCAGGATTTTCCAGACAGTCAGATTTAAAGCTGCAAACGTTATGAAACATCTCACTTACAAGTGTCTCTGAATGAGCTGCTTATTATAACCAATGCACGAATGTACAGATGTGATTTGCAGCTGCTGCTCCGGAAATGAATCTCCTTCTGACCGACTGCAAACAAGTCATTACCAAAAAACAATGGTGTATATTAGGCATTGGGGTGTATTGTAGGTTGCCCTTTTATATACTGCATTATAAAGTATGTAGTAGTATATTATAAGGTGAGTTATGGAGGTGTGTATATGGTGAGTTATAGTGTGTGTAAGGAAACTATATGTTGTGTATTACATGGTGTGTATAAGGTGAGTTATAGAGTGTATAAGTGAACTATATATTGTGATTATATAATGTGTATAATGTAAGTTATAGTGTGTATAAGTGAACTAAATATTGTGTATTATAAGGTGTGTATAGATAGGTTATGGTGTGTATAAGTGAACTATATGTAAGGTATTATTAGGTGTGTTTATAAGGTGAGTTATAGAGTGTATAAGTGAACAATATATTGTAATTATATAATGTGTATAATGTATAATATAAGTTATAGTGTGTGTACGTAAACTATATGTTGTGTATTATAAGGTGTGTATAGATTAGTTATGGTGTGTATAAGTGAACTATATATTGTGTATTATAAAGTGTGTATAGATAAGCTATAGTGTGTATAAGTGAACTATATGTTGTGTATTATAAGGTCCACATCAGGTGGTATATATCAGTCTATAATCATAAGGTGTGTATTAAAGCTGTGTATCAGTGTAATGTAAGGTTTGCATTATAAAATGAATTTTACTGTGATAAGTGTATAATAAGGTGTGTATAAGTGCATTACAAGGTCTGTATTAGTGTATAGTAGGTGTGTATTATATAGTTTGTGAGATATGATGTATTTAAGTATAAGGCATGTATTATAATTCTGCATTATAAGATGTGTATTATTGCGATTATTGATGTGTATCACTCGTAACAAATCCATTTAATCGACCTATGATCTACTGAACGTGTCCAGATGAGGACAAGGGATCACATGATAATCATTTGGTCTTAGAACATCAGAAGCCTGTGGTGATAAATAATGAAAATCTGACTCCTTGGTGAAATTCTGCATGTTGCTTTGTACATGTTTGGAAAATCAGAAAGTGCATCACCTGATTTAAAGCCCAAACTGGAATAATGGTCATGTCTACAATTATTAATTATATAATATCTGTAGGATTATTACGAGTCATTAATTTCCGGTTTTCAGCATTAACACTAAATAATTTGTAATCCACAGATCTCCAGTATCCTTGAAGAAAGAATAGAAGCACGATATATAATATTATTATAATTCAGTTTCTAGAGTTTGGATGTTGAATGTCAAGAAATAAATGATGAATTTCTGAATTTGTCATAAATCTACCCAAATGTGCACACACACACACACACACACACACACACACACACACACACACACACACACACACACACACACACACACACACCTAATATTAGGAGCATCTCCAAAAAGTTCTCCTGCACCTCAGATTCAGTAAAACTCACTATGAAGATGAAAGAGATTTGATATTTGAATACATTATTCAGGTTGTTTGTGTATTTCATTTGTTCGAAGCGAATACAAATACACACCATTATTTGTATTTTATAGCCGACTCGACATTGGCGTGAGTACTCCATATTTCTACTGCTTTTTTTTTTCTTTTTTCAAAAAGGATAAAAAAAATCACAAAAGAAATCTGCTTATATTAATAGCGCCACCACTCCATATCGCCCACACACATCCCATGCACAGGGTTGCAGATCTCTACCCACATGGTTTTTCATTGTTCTTCATAATTTTCAAATCAAATATTCTAAAAAGAAATCAGAATTATAATGGAATGGGATTTTAAAGAGCCCATGTTGAAAACTGGCAGCAGCTTTTAGGTTATTTTGGGAAGCTCAGTGGTTAAGTGTATAAATGATGTACGTAGAAATGAAATTAATGTAAGTTACAAATAGCAAACATTTATTTTTTAAATGGGGGATTGACAATGAAACTAAAACACTAGTCTATAACAGTGCTGAAGGATCTCAGGCAGCATGGTTCAGTGCGAGGATTGATGAGGTCTCTGAGGTAAAGGTTGGCAGGTTGAACACAAGTCTTGTAGCAGCATTTTGGATCATTTGCAGTGTCAATAGTGTTCAGAAGAAGACCTGCCAGCAGAGAGCTGCAGTAGTTCAGTCTCGAAATGACATTAAATGACAAAAATGGATGAATCCTTCGAAAGTTGGAGAAAACAAGAACGAGCCACGTTAGCAACATGTGAGGAAAATGACAGTTGATTGTCCATAGTTACCAGATCCAGAGCAGGTTTCTTTTAAGATGGGAATAACTTCACTAGCTTTAAGGTAGTTGAAACATGACCAGATGCTGAGAACCTGTTGATGATCAACTGAAGCGTAGTTTAATGGATTGGATCCAGAGGGCAGGTAGTGGGATTGAATGACTTGCAGTATTTCATCTTCTGCTCTGGTTGAGAAGCTTGACAATAGTGTGGTAGGGGATTCCTGGTTGTGTGGTGTAGGCATTGTTAGGGAGGAAGTAAAGGTCTGGCAGATGTCCTCTTCCTCTCTGCTGATCAGCCAAAAGGCAGGACATACCATGCCATGTGTACCATACCAGATCAGACCATATGAACAATACCATACCACACCAACCCATACCATACCAAACCACACCACACCACACCATACCACACCACAGCACACCACACCATACCATACCAAACCATACCATACCACACCATACCATACCATACCAAACCAAACCAAACCATACCACACCACACCACACCACACCATACCACACCACACCACACCATACCATACCAAACCATACCATACCAAACCATACCATACCAAACCACATCACATCACATCACATCACATCACACCATACCATACCATACCATACCACACCACACCATACCATACCAAACCACACCACACCACACCACACCACACCACACCATACCAAACCATACCATACCAAACCACACCACACCACACCACACCATTCCATACCATACCGTACCATACCAACCATACTGTACCGTACCATACCATACGATACCACACCACATCACATCACACCGTACCAAACAATACCAAACCATACAATACCACACCATACCATATCATACCACAACACATCACATCACACCATACCAAACCATACAGTACCACACCATACTGCTCCATACCATATTATACCATACCACACCATACCATACCTTACCATACCATACCAACCATATGTACCGTACCGTACCATACCATATCATACCACACCACACCACACCACACCACACCACATCACATCACACCATACCATACCATACCGTACAGTACTGTACTGTACCGTACCTTACCATACCATATCATACCACACCACACCACATCACACCATACCATACAATACTAACCATACTGCTCCATACCATACCACACCATACCATACCAAACCATACCATACAATACCATACCATACCTTACCATACCACACCATACCATACCACATTATACCACACCACATCACACCATACCATACCATATCATAAAAAAAAAACATACAATCCCACACCATACTACTCCATACCATACCATACCATACCATACCATACCATACCATACCATACCTACCTACGAGATGGTACAATATCATATCATATCATATCATATCATATCATATCATATCATATCATATCATATCATATCATATAATACTACCCAAAGGACATTCTAACTTATGTATAAACCCTAAAACACAGAGTCTGTACTGATAATCCACAATCACTAACCACTAAACACAACACACCTGATGTCGAGCCCCTTCTTACAGATCCTGCAATTTTCCTGCATTAACGCACAATTCAGCTCAAGCGGTGCTTCACAGGAACCCCAAAAGAGCCATCAGATGTTTCAGAGCACTTACAAACACTAATTGGAGGTAGAGACCTGGGACCACTAAAACAACTAGAACCTGTCAGTTTCTCACCCAACACTTACCATCAGACTAACATCACTCTCATCACATCCTGATCCTCACACTACCTCTCTATCTTTCACACACTCTCTCACACATACACACACTCATTGGGGAAAACGTCTCTGACATTTATACTGATCACAAAGCGGTGACGGGTGATTAAGAGATGAGTGTATGAAAAGGCAACTAATGATGGCAGACATTTCCTCTTTAATAAGATCTGAGACTACATGTGCAAACGACGTCGTTTACAATAGCCTAATGATCTCTCATGCTTTCCAGCAGGAGCCCACACACTCTCAGTATATAACACACACACTTAGACAAAAGCTTAATTGTCTTGTTAAAAAATTATAAAAGGTTTAAATGCCCCTCTATTCCACCCAAAATGTGCTAAAAAATCAACTTGATTTCTGTGAATGTCTACTCGTATTCATATTCTTATTATAACCTGGCTTCCTCATGATACACTATATAGACAGAAATCTGACCATGTATGAGCTTTGTAAACATCCCATTCCACCTTGAGCCCCCATTTGCTGTTATAAAAACCTCCACTTTTCTCTGAAGATGTGAAAGTGTGGGGAAAAGTGAGAATTTCCAACCACAAGTGTGTTAGTAAAATCAGGTACTGATGTTGGTGAGAAAGTGAGGAGGCCTGGGGTGCAGTCAGGTCAAGGTGTTCAATAGGGTTGGAGCTCTATAGCAGGAGATCTTCAACTCCAAATCATGTAAATCAGCTGTTTATTGAGCAGGTGCACAGGGGCATCGGGCATGCAGGAACAGGTTTGGTTTCTAGTTAAAGTGAACGGAAAATCGTTATTGATAGAGTGTGTGTATATATATATATAAAGATATGGAGGTAAGAGAAGATTTTTTCTTTTTGCATGCACCTCAATTCATCATTTGAACAGAAAAAAAAAAAATGGATTTGAAGGTTCTCGTACAGGAAGCATGTCCAGGGTGTTTCTCCTTGATCCTCTTTTATTTTACTTATTTATTTATTTTTCTTTAAAGAAAAGAAAAAAGAAAAGCTCCCAGTGCAGCCAGAGTCAATACAAACATCAGTCCATGTTTCAGTCTGAGATTCTCTTTAACACTATTAAAAAAACAAAATACAAATGATTGAATGGTGGTAGGATTTACATAATAATAAATCAAATCAAAAAGTATTTGTCAAATAAATATTCATACATTGAAATGCTTTCAATGACTTAATAATAATAATAATGAATTAAAAATGGTTATCTGTTTATTTATTTATTTATTTATTTATTATTTTATGAATTATTTAGTTGCATATGTTTCTTAGTTTTTTGTTGTTGTTTTGTCTACCGCATTAATCTTCAGATCAATACGTCTCTGTCATATTTATTTGTTTGTTTATTCATTTATTTTCTTATATTTCTTACTTCACCTTATAGATTTTTTGAACATCTGCGTGCCATATTCCAATAATGAATGTCGTAAATGTTGACTGTTTCATGTCCTCCAAAACTAGCTGTGAGATGAACTCGGTGAGGACGATGCATAATGCAGCACTGTTTTCTCTTCTAAATAAAAACAAAATAGAAAAAAAAAAGGAATAAATTATGCTGTTTACATGAACTGTTGAAAAAACAACCCATTTATAGCTTTGTTTACACCCTGACATTGTGTGACTCAAATCCAATGTGAAACACCTCCTCCGTGATGATGCACTTATCTGTTTACCCACAAACAAGACTCCTTTCTTTAACAAAATAAAAATTCCAGCCCTTTCCAACCCACAATATGCTTTTCAGTCGTTACTCTCCTGCTGCAGTAATAATCCAATTATTGAAAGCACTGCACTCGTAGTCCTTCTGTTTACGGCGCTACGCAAAAATAAACTCGAGTGATTAGAGCTTTTACAACCGTTTCTACATCTCTCCACCGTCAAGTGTGAATTTCTTCTGGATCTCAGTAACATCCATCTGCTCCATTTCTTTCAGAATTTTAGCTCTGTTTTTAGCTCTGTTACCACAAACTCGTAACACAATCGTAAAGGATGCCTTCAGTTGTGTTAGCATTACATTTCTTACTCACCTGAAGAAGAAAACCCAAAAACTTGGACATTGGATGAAATGTCTTCTTCTTCTTCTTCACTTCTTCTTCTTTCCTCTTCTCCCATTAGGGGTCTCCAAAGTGGATCATCCGTCTCCATACCCCTCTGTCCTCTACATCTGCCTCTTTCACACCAACTACCTGCATGTCTTCCCTCACCACATACATAAACCTCCTCCTTGGTCTTCCTCTTTTCCTCCTTCCTGGTGGCTCCATCCTCAGCATTCTCCTACTGATATACCCCATGTCCCTCCTCTGCACATGTCCAAACCATCTCAACCTCACCTCCCTCACCTTGTCTCTAAAATATCCTTCTGGACATTAGAATAAATGTAATATTGTAAAACAAAAAAAACAAAACAAACAAAAAAAAAAAGCGGCTTTTTTTTTATTTTTGAAATTGAATAAAAAACAACTCTAAATAAATGTACGTCTGTTTTCTGCAATAAATATAGAACTATATTAAAAAACGTCTCATCCTCGATGCCGCAATTTGATGTCAGCATGGATTTTCATCTGTTTAATAATAATAGCGAAAACTTTAAAAAAATAATAAAAAATAAAGCTCAAAAAGTAATAAAAGACCTGCAACAGAGTTGGTTTCAATATACTATTTATAAATTAACATTTTCTCTGTTTGTGTGTGTGTAAGTGAGTGTGTGTGTGTGTGTGTGTGTGTGTGTGTGTGTGTGTGTGTGTGTGTGTGTGTGTGTGTGTGTGTGAGATTTTAATAAATAACGTTGTGACAACTTTTTTTTTAAAAGTATGAGATGTACAACTTATGTGTTACCACAAATTTGGTGACACACAATTTTATACGACGTCTTAAGAGACAGTAACATTACATCTTTCCTTAATTTGAATTAGGAGACCCAAACCTGTTCCAGCACAAAGCCAACCATGAAGATCTGCTTTACATGGGTTGGAGTGGAAGATCTCCAGGCATCCTCACCTTCTCACCTCCAGAATCTAGTAGAACATCTTTGAAGAAGATTGAAGGTTATAATGACAGGAAATAAAGACTGAATGTGTAATAGGATGTTCAAAAAGCCAATGGTCAGGTGTCCACAAACTTTTGTTGATAAAGTGTCTATTTTTTTAAATGAACCCAATTTGTATAATTTATTATAATCGATTGTACTGCTAGCTTTATAAGTGCGGATCTCCAGGATCTTGATCTGTTCTATCTTCTCAGGTTTTGTCCACAACATCACGTCGAGCAAGCATTTTGTCGTACGTCCTGATCTACCCAAATGCACTCAGCGTTCTAAAAGTAAATTAGCAGCGAAAATGCGAAATGAGTTGATTAGAAGTGCGACGGCGCCGCCGCTGCTGAACCCTGACTGAGCTGCTGCGGTGTTAAACAGCATCAGCTTTAATTCTGCTGCTGTTCGTTGTACCCCAGCGACCCGACTGCTGTGCTTAGGATCCTAAAAATAGGTGTGTGCCCACCGGGGAACAGTCAGCAAATACACAACACGGCTCTCGGTGTTTCAGCGTGATACTGCGTGTCCTTGATGAGATCTATTGTATTCCTTAATTGCCATTTTAACAAATGAAACTCCAGAGGAAGCTTCTCGCTCTACAAAAGCCAGCGACGCACAGAGACTGCACACACAACACAACACTTGATAATAAAAACACCCCTTTGGGAACATCTCTTACTATTATATCGTTCTGGGTTTCAAAGCAGAATGAGCAAAAGTGTCTAATTTGGGGATCTTTTATGGTTCATCTCCTGCACAATGTTCATTTCCTCCTACAGGCTTCGGGGCAATGAGGAGAAGATATTTTGAAGGCAAATCTAAAAAGAATCCTAGCTGGGGTTCATGAGATTTTCCAGAAACAGCCACAGTGATGAAGATTTCATCATTCAGAAGGAGTTTGTGACAGTTAAATATTTTAAAGATTAGATCTTTGTATGATCAGTTTGTTTTTGGCTACAGAAATAATCCCATGAAAGCATTAATAATAACAAATAGACACTTTATATGGACTACATGAACTCCTGACTTTTCCTACTATATCTGGTTCTTCTCCAAACTGTTACCACAAATCTGAAAGCACACCAATGTTTCGAATGGCTTTCAACATGGGTTGAAAGATGTGGAAGATCTCCTGCAATAGAGCTCCGAACCTACCTACCATTCTTGTGACTGAATGATTCTCCACATGCACATTTAGAACTCTAGTGGAACATCTTCTCAGAAGAGTGGAGGTTATTATAAAAGCAAATTAGATTCGATTCAACTTTATTGCCATTGTGCAAAGTACATGTACAGAGCCAATGAAATGCAGTTAGCATCTAACCAGAAGTGCATTAGTGGCCTATTAACAATAAATCTCAATATATTAAATGAGGGTTATGGATTGATATGTCAAAGTGATTAGTGTACAGACGATGCAGTAGGTAATACGATACTGTGTATATGGAAATATACAGAAAAACTGTGTTAAAAAAGATAACATGCTCAAATAACAATATAGAGTATATCTAGAATAAATATGAGTGTAATATACAACAGTGCAGTGATAAACCTCCGTTATGGATGTGTACAAAGATACAGAGTGGGTGAAGCAGTTTAATACAGACAGAAGGGAAATTGGGACTAAATGTGAAATGGTTGTTGATGCTTAAAAGTAATATAAATATATATATAAATTCACTGAGCGTTTTATTAGGAACACTTTACAAATTCTGCTTTTGCTTTCACACATCCTTGTTTCACTCCAATGCATTTTTAGGATTTTGCTCCACGTTGATCCTGCAGATATTCCCATGCTGTGAATCTTCAATCCAAAAGTGTTCCATTGAATACAAATGCCTGACTGAGAGGCCACTAAAGGACTCTGGGTTCATTGTCATGAAACTGATTTGTCACGACTTTTGATTTGTGCATTATTAAACTGGAAGTAGTCTTCAGAACATGGTCAGCTGTAGCCATGAAGAGTTGCACATACACTGTGGAATTCAGGCCATGACTGAATTATATAAATAACCTATATAAAGTATGCCAAGAAAACCTCAGGCACGCCATTACGACATCGTCAATGGCCTGGACTGCCGACACAAGGCAGGTTGGCTTCATACACCAAGCAAGAAGATTCATTAGGTCAGGTTTATCTTTCCAGGCTCTCTGATGAACTCCAGCCCACTGCAGGCTGACCTTTCTGTTCTCGGCCTATAAGTTGAACCCAGAATGATCTTCTGCTGCTGTTGCAAAGTTTGAGGTGTTGCTTTTCTGCTCATCGCAATTGTACAAAATGGTTTTCTGAGTCAATGCAGGATTTCTGTTAGGTCTAACCAACCTGCCTGTTCTCCATTAACATCAGGAGGTGGTAGCTCAGGGGTTAAGGTGTTAGAGTCTGGGTCAGAAGGTCACAAGTTTAAATTTCAGCACCACCAAGCTACTACTGGGTCCTTGACCACCACCAAATGCTGTGAACGTTAAATGTAACGTGACGTCTGCACCCCTGCCACTCGGAGTAAACTCTGGAGAATGTTCTGTGTGAAGATCCCAGATGATCAGCAGTCATAGAAATTCCATACAATTATGGAATAGTAAAAGTCCCAGAGACTTTTTTCCCCCATTCTGATGGTTGATGTGAACGTTACCTAAAGCTGCTTATCCATTTCTCGATCGTTTTACTATAATTGCAGGTATGAGTAGGTGTTTCTAATAACATTTTCTGGATGTGGGTATATGAAGTACAAGGTATAGGTTTCTGGGTCTGAACATTGCTGTAATATTAAAGTTTGAATACCTGGAAACAGGGAAAAACATTTGACCTTTTATTTTTTGGAGCTGCAATAAAATGGCTGAGGAAATCTCCCTTGCTTCCACTATTCTCTTTATCTCTATTAGGTTTGCAGAAGATCAAGATCCTGATGCTGGTACACAAAGTTGAAAACTCCTGGGATTACAAAGAGACACAAGCTGAGTTAGTATAGGAACCTGGGTCTAGAACATCCCACTGGACAATGACCCTATTGGTGACCCCCAAACAGATTAAATCTCACAGCTGGATTGGTCACATCTGTAGAACATGATGGAGGAGTTTCCTGCTTGGCTTCTCCATTTGTTTAACACCGGCTTGTGTTTAAATGGCTGAGGGCAGCAAACAGGCATATTCGTGCTCCATTATTGTGTGAACAGCGTGTTTTCTAATCGAGAAGGTGAATAATATCTCGGGCGTGTACTAATGAGACTCATCCGAGTGGAGGATGGAGGACTGCTGCGGCGAGGAGATAGAGCCTCGTCTCCTCCTCCGAGAGCTCCATTAGACTTCGACTATCTCTCAATGAGTCCTACACGACAGTTCATTCAAACTGTGTGTGTGTATGTGTGTGTGTGTGTGTGTGTGTGTGTGTGTGTGTGTGTGTGTGTGTTTGTTGCATCCAACAGACGGACGGCTGCATCCAGACACATCATCAGACCACAGTAACTGTAAACTCAGGAAAAAAAGCAAAATTAATTTTTGAATAATTTTTATTGCTTTTTAATGTTTTTTTTATTGTTAATTATTTATCTTTTTTTTTCAGCTTGTAGACATTTTGCTGCATTCTGCTTCTTTTTTTTTATGTTCTCCAGCTTAATTACATTTGAAGCGCATACACTATAATTTTTTTCCTTTTTTTTCTGAGACCAAAGTGACCTCAGCGGAGTTCAGCACAGCTCCTTTTTTTTATTTTTATTTTGTCCCAAAGCATCATTAGCTAACAAAATAAAGAAACTATAACATCACTAGCTTCGAGTACAAATCAAACTTTCACAATTGCACAGATTAATTAGCACAAATTGCTGTTTGCTTCAGAGATGTTTATATATATATATATAATGCAAAATTGCTGTAATTGAAGAAATGTATCATGTGATACAATTTATTAGAATTTCCAGAACCAGTGCTGCAAATGTTTTTTTTCTTTATTTTTATTTTTAACATGAGTAGAACAGTGCCAGAAAACTGCCTGCCAAAAATGTACCTGACTTCACCCCATATATGCAGATCTCTTGTTGAGCTCTAGCATCCTCTTTTCTAACTCTTTGGCTAGATATCACTCTCTATTCATTTTCATGATGAATTTTACTTGGCAAGTCGACTGTTGGGGAAGCATTCGGACTCCGGAGCAGACGCTAGATGATACCTAATGACCTGATTTAATGCTGGCAGACAGCGAGAACGATGACCATGTTGATTTATAAACTCGTCATGTCGTGGCAGCAGGAAGCAAAAAAAGCGATCTGAATGTCGGTCAATTAACTGCTGTTTATTCTCCTTGGCCACTTGGTAAGTGTCGGAATTGTTTAATGGGTCGAAAATGTAATTAACACTCCAGCCCCACCGGTTGATACGGACCTTCTACTGTCCCAGTATCAAGGTTACGGCCATTAGCGGAGGGAAACGCAAATTAGGACGAGTTCGTTGTGGTGGTTTCCAGCTACAAATTAGCTACAAAAAAGTTTGTACCAATGAGCAATAACATTAACTCCACCGGCTTAATATCGTGTAATACATCTAACACCAGAAAAAACAGCTGTGGGCTGTCAAGGCTTAGACTCCACAAGACCTCCAAAGGTGTGTTGTGGCATCTGGTGGGATGGTAAGATTGTAGAACTTACATTCTGTAATTTAGGATATGGGTCCGCCATGGACCCAAATAGTTTTTCCAGCACATCCATCAGATGATCAAATCAGGAAATTGGTAGGTCTTGTGGTGGTGTTCACAGTGAAGGCCAAGATTTTTTAGATGTTCCTCAAACCATTTCTAAGGAATTGATTGCAGTGTGAATTGTGCAGGCAACATTAATCTGTTAAAAGACGCCACTTTCTTACTATAAAAGGGGTGGGATTTGTTCTGCATCATGGTTTAGGCAGTGGGACATGTCATAGTAACATCCAAACGAATGCCAGAAACCAAGGTTTCCAAGCAGAACATCTCACACTGCATCTGCTAGTTTGCCTTCTTCCTGTACTGCCTACTGGAGCAATGTCCTCCACAGGTAAGCAACACAAATATACCTAGCTGTCCATATGATGGAAAAGAAAATGTGAGACCAGGAGATCTTCTTCCATCGCTCCATGGTCCAGTTTTTGGATTGGACCAAACATATTTCCCAATTGTGTCTATTAGCTTGTGTGGCCACGACTCTATACACCAGTTCATGCAGGCTTCCATGGGTTTTGACTGAGGGGAGCCTTCTTTATGATGGTTCTCCTTCTGGAACTTTGTCCCATCTCCACACAGGATCTCCTGAACATCGGGTTCTTGGTCAGCTGTTTTACATTCTTCCCAGATTTCTCAGTTTGACCGGGCGACCAGCTCTTGGAAGAGTCCTGCTTGTAACATTCTTCTTCCATTTGACACTGGAGAATCTTCAGGGCAGCAGCAAATATTTTTTGTAGCTTTTTCTGATCTGTACCTTGCAGCAACTCTGTCTCTGAGCTCTGCAACCAGTTTCTTTGACCCACATGGCTTGTTTTTTTTTTTTTTTTTTTTTCTGTGAGGCCTTCTATAGAGGTGTGTGCCTTCCCAAATCATGTCCTATCAATGAAATTTTCCACAGGTAGTATAGCTACAGCTATTTAAGTTGTAGAAACATCTCAGCAAAAACCAAGAGAAATAACAGGCACCTGAACAAATTTTCAAGTGCTCTTGCAAATTTCTGAGAACTTTTTACATGTGATATTTCAGATGTTTTATTTTTCAAACATGACAGACGATTATAAAGAACTAAATGTAGATGAATCGGATCCTAAAGCAACATCACTGCAGCGAAAACAACAAAGTGGCGCATTTTTCTTTTTTTCTTTGGAAAGCAGATAAACAGTTAACATTAACCTTAATATAGTCATCAAATTGCACTAAATGGCATCTGCAACACAGCTGGTATTTACTGAATGAGAAAGTCATTAGCTTAATGAGTAGATGATTGCACAGAGAAGAACGATTCAGGTGTATGGAAAAGGAGATTCGATTTCGGGTGCTTTTGTTTACGGAATATGATTTATTAATTATTATGATTATTATTATTAGGTTACCAATACATTCTGCGTAGTCTGATATTAATGAATCGAGAGAAGAAGTGTGAACCATACAGCAGAAACATTTCATCTGCAAACAGAATGATTTGTGTTTTTCTTTCCCGAAGAAAAGGTTTGGAGACCTGAAAAGATGTCACTACCTTTTCTTCCCTAAACCAAATCTCTATTTACAAATGACACTGCAGTGCTTTTTCCACCAGCTTATAATGAACACAGGGCAAAAAAAATAAAAAAAATAAATTAAATTGTGCTGTTCCAGGAGAAACGCATTATTCCAATAACGGAAAGATGGATTATTATGAATTTAAATTACTGAGAATAAATCAGCCTGATGGAGCTCCGAGAACGTCCTGATGATCTCCTCCAATGCATGGGTAAATTGGTAAGTGGCTTATTTATTAATTTTCAGTTGATTAAATGTCCACGGCGCATGGCATAAAGCTTTTACAACCATCCAAAAAATGATCATTTAGCAGAAACCCTGGATAGACCACTGTTTTTTCTTTTTTTTTTATTCGGTCTGTACATGTATGCTGAAACTGGAACATTGCTCATGAATTAGTTTGAGCATTGCCTATGAGAATGCTGCGATCCTGTATGAGATGATAGGTTGTTGTGGAAGTGCTGTAATCGGCCATGAATCAGGGTGATGAAGCTCAGAGGATCTTCTGATGATTTTAGAATTTCCTCTGTTGAAACTTATGTTCACTGGAAGAACCTTTTGATTTGATCATCATCTTTAAATCAAATGTAATAAAAACGCCATGCCAACACCAGGTTCTGGATTGAAGCTTATTCTGGATCTGCAAGATGGCACCACTATTTCTGGTCTCCAGATAATATTCTTGATACAAAAAGTTCTTTTGATGGTTTTTAGGAAACTCCTTTACAATATGGATCAATGTCTGTTATCTATTTATTGTAAATTTCTCTACTCAGATCCACACACAAGGTTTCCTTAGACCTTCTGGAAAATCATTCAATGTGCCTGCTGAAGCATTTTTCCTCCTAACAGTGTGGGTAAGATTCAATTAATAACTGGGAGTTCAAACCCAAAATGTGCCAGTGGTCACTCTCAGGCACTTGGAAACTACTGCAAGATTAATTTCAATATCTTTACCGGTCTACTGTTTAGATTTAAGTTGATTTGGATTTGGTCCTACTTCTAAAACACTTTAGATAAAAGCATCTGCCAAATGAATAAATAAATTAAAATAATTATGTTAAACCACCACTTTGACTTTGGCTAGCTCCGATGTAGTGCGATGAGCAAAGGAAGCTGATTGGCCGAGGATTTACAAAAAAGTGACTTAAGCAGATTTTTTTTTTAAAATATTTTTTATAATTTTCTTAACTTAAATGCCTATTGATTTGTACATTAATTTACACTTAGACATGGATGCAAGTACATGGTTCATTTTAATGAAGCACTCAAATCAGACAAACCCAACCAAACTCAAGAAACTATGGACTTGAGACAGTCATAGGGACAGCAAAAGTGTCAAGTCATCAGCAGACAGACTCAATTAGTCTCGGCTAGACAGAACTCTATAAACAAATCAAGCACAGTGAATGACCACAAGCAATCCCTTTAGTCACATCACTGGTGCAATGTGCTAGTGTGCTAATTAGAATGAGGATGAGGTTGGAATCATATAACTGGTTCATAATTTGGGTGAGGATTTTGGGATTTTCCTTCAAGATGAAACATTATTTTGCAATCTCCCAACCATCATGTTACTCTCGATATTGTCTTCCATTTGTACAAGCTTTATATACATATATATATATATATATATATAGCCTTAATTGTTTAGGAAAACTGATTGACAGAGAAAGACAGTAACACCAGCAATCCCACTTAAAGACTACTGACAGTTTGGCTCTCTTGGACCGCTAAAGATAGCTGAGCTATCATTAAGTTCAGACTTGTGCTACTTGGGAGCTCGATAGGGAATAAATTTTGGCACATATGTGGTTGAATTCCTCAAATATTGTATGTAAAGAAACCTGCAAGTTCTTTTCAACATGATGCCATGAAATAATTCCCTGGTCCTCCACAAAGATTTCATGCTTTCACAGAAAAACGAATGGATATATTTCAGATCACAAATATGGATTCCAGTCTTGATGGAGCGCTAGGTGATGAAATACCATCGATAATTTCTATCAGACTGCATGGGTTTTTGGACACCATTGGCAGACAAAGGTAGGTGGCAATAATTTACCAAGATAATGACTACTTAAGTTATAGAAAGAAGCACTGAGCCTTGTAGAGCAACAGTAGAATGCCAGGTATGAGGAAGACCAGGACCAAAAATGCCTCCAGAAGGTATAGAAAAGAGCACTGAGCCTTGTAGAGCAGCAGTAGAATGCCATGTAGGAGGCAGGAGACTACCAACAATGCCTCCTGAAGGTAAAGACATTTGATTGACACCAACACTGATTCCTGAACGTATAGAATCGGAGCACTGAGGCTTCTGGAGCAACAGCAAAAGACCAGGTTTTAGGTAGACCACTGGCATCAAGCAAGAATCAGGAGGTTCTCCATCTAAGTGGCCCAGAGATCACAGTTAAACCCCAAACTCAAGTTTCTTCTACTTCCTAAATGATGCCAGTTGGTAAATTGTTGGATGTTCATTTCCTATTGGTGTGAATGATCATGGAAACATTGCCTTTTCATAGACTGGCATCATACTCAGTATGCAATCCCGGCTGCCACTCAGTGTTCCCAGCATAGTCTCCAGATTTACCATGACCTTGATGAGGATGAGAGAAAAAAAATAATCAAGAAAGTAACAGTAATGTTGGAAACTTACAAATCTTGTAGGAGTAGATTTTGTTGAAGTTTTGGACAAAAGTCCCAGTTTGCTTTTAGAAATGACCAGAATTTCAGAAAAACCTTAAAAAGCTTTAAAACCTTGTTCTAAGTCTTTTTTTAATGCAATCCTGATCGTAGAATAGCAGCAAACGATTAAAAGTACACACAAGTACCTTTATCTCTCAAATTCCACACAATGGAAAATGTGTCTGTGTAAAAAAAACAAACAAAAAAAAAACAAAAAAAAGATCTCAATACCAGAATCTGTGGGTAATAAACAAAGAATCATTAAACTGCTTTAAACGCTCTTCAAATCTGAAGTTGGAATAAGACAAAGAATAGAAAGTGAAAAGGTTAGCTTGAGATAAAGCGATAGCTCTGTCATTCCTGACCGTGAGCTTCTATTAGAAATTCTAATTACAAAAGTCCTCTCCCTTCCTTCTTTTCTCCTCCTCTTACAGCTCGAACCTGATACACATCTGCCCTTAGTGTCATTCATCACTGTTAGTGTCCGTTCCCTCGATTCAGCTGAACTGTTAGACGAACCTGATCTCAGCTCAAACAAAACCAAAAATCTAAGTGAACTCTGTTTAAAAAGATTTAACTATTAAGTAATGGAAGCCATAAAAAAGAACTGTGCGACAATGTGATGTGAAAAACGACGTTTTTTTATTTCAGAAAGCATTTTCAAAAATCTCCCATATCATTGACTAAAAACATCGTCTTAGTGTCTGCGATAGGCCAAAATAAAGAGAAAGATATAAGTTATCAATAAAAAATTTATTAGTGTGGATTTGACCTTAACCACTGAGCTAAACATTTCCAATACTCCTGTTTGTACTGTTTGAAAATCAGGTTTTAAATATTTTTTATGTTTTATAATTTTTTTTTTTAATTAAAGAACATTTTGCACTTGCATCAATCCGTCCTTATGATCGATCACATACACCATATCATCAAAAGTTTCACCTGGTCATATGTTGGATACAAGCTTTTGGAGCATCGCATTCCACATTTGGTCCCCATTAGCTCTTACAATTCCCTCCAGTGTTCTGGGAAGATGTTCGATTTTGAAGTTTGTTTGTGGAGATCATGGGCTCTCAATCAGGCACATGGGTGTTAGTAAAGTCAGGTTTCCATGTAGGTGAGAAGGTAAAGAGGCCTGGGGTCCAGTCAGTGTTCACAATCATCCAAAGGTGTTTAATAAGTTTGAGGTCAGAGCTCTATAGCAGGACCAAATCAGATCTTCATTGAGTTTGCTTTGTGCACAGGGGATTGTCATGCTGAAACAGTTTTGGGTCTCCTCGTTAAAGTGAAGGAAAAAATTGCATCCAAAGACGTCCTGTTCAAAGTCCTTCGGCTTTGCGTTGAACCACATACGGATGGAAAAGTCAGGTGTACAGTAGTTTTGTATATATAGTGTATTTATAGAAGACTCTTCCTTGAACATCCTGTTTGCAACACTGTACAACGGAAATGTGCCCCACCTCTTCTGCGTCAGCTAAATAAATAACCACAGGCCCTTGGTGTCATATAGATGACTGTTTTTTTTTTTGGCCGGCATTGTTGGTCAGCAACATTATCTGAGACTTTTCCTCCTCTTCCAGATCTTGCTTTTTCTTAATGAAAATTCAGAGAGTGGAAATTGAGAGTTGGCAGCACTTCGTAGGCATCGCTTGGATTTATTTTTTAGATCCTGAGTCAGCTGCTTAGATGTTTGTTAAATATTTGCACAGTGTTTGAAGAGTCTGAGAGCAGTGCCAATTAGGCCTAATGTGTTAATTAGGTTCACAGAACTGGAAGAACACCAAACCTTTGCCTGTGCCTCAATTCCTATTTCTTTGCATTTTTTAAGTTAATCGAGTAATTCATTCCTTTTTTCACTTTATTGACATTTGCAGATTTTATTTTTTTTTGCTGTGGCAATTAAAACTAATTGATGAAATATGTAACTTGGTCAGGGGTGCCGAAACATTTAAATACAACTTTATCTTGTTTACTAGTCAGAGAGTTTCACATCAACATCCTTCAGTTTTTAGGTACAGTACTGTGCTGACAATTTGGCAAACGTTTAATTTATTTTATTTTTTTTACCTCATAACTTTGCATCATCACTACTATGAGTATGAAGATCTGATACCACATGCATTTCTGGGGTACATTGTCATGTTAAGGAAGTGTTTAACTGATCTGGATGTGTTTTATGATCATAAATAGCAATCGAAGCAAATTCAACTTCAGGAGGAGAATTGAAATGCTTCCTACATGGTAAGTGGAAAGAATTTGGTCAGGCTGGAGAGCATTTCTGGTGTACAGGGAAAGTGTATCGAAAGGATGGCAGATCAGTTCAACGAGACCTGAGAACTGCAACACAAATTTTATTTCCATGGTGTCACTAAACATAAAGCTGAGTCATTTATTTTAGTATCGGGAGCAGTATCTTTATAGGTAGCTATGAGACTATGCTAAAAAAAGATATTGATGTATCTCTAAGAGTTTTATTACTTTACTGCTTCTCTGAACATCTCCTCTGCCTGTAGCTGCCCACATCCACGTGATTTACATCACTGATACTCAGATAAAACAAAAACAGCACTATGCCCTCTTTATTCCTCACCAACATAATTACACAATGTTCCCTCCATCCCCTATCATTGCTCTATTTATTCCTTCATCTCCAACATTCTACTACTATCCTTTAATCCCATACAAATGTTACCCCAACCCACTACCACTGCACCATGTTCTATCCATCTTTAACCATCATTTATATCCTTACATCCTCTACTACTGCACCACATTTCCTCCATACTCTACCACTGCACCACTGATCCCTTTATCATCTACTACTGTTCTACTGATCCCTTCATCCTCTACCACTGTTCCACTGATCCCTCCTTCCTTTACTACTGCTCCAATGATCCTTCTGTCCACTACAACTGATCCTTTCATCCACTATAACATCACCACTGATCATTCCATCCTCTACCACTGCACCAGTGATCCCTCCTTCATTTACTATTGCTCGACTAATCCCTCCATCCTTAACCACTGCTCCATGGATCCCTCTATCCTCCACAACTGTTCCTCTGATCCCTCTCTCCTATACCAGTGCACTACATTCCCTCCATCCTCTCAGTTTCCTTAATCTTTTTACTATGCTTTGGGCTACAAGGAAGAAAGAAGAAGACTGCTTTTAGTCTCTTTTCTGTTTTGGCACCATGTTGGTGGAATACTGTATACTTCCATCTGATGCCCGAATCACAGCTAAATCGCTAGCAGTCTGCAAATAAAGTCTAAAGAGCTACCTCTTTCAGAAGACCCAGATTAGCCTTGCTTACTGATTAATAACACACTTTCTTACTATTTCTTTTCTAACAGATTAACTGATTGTATTAGTCTGCATCCTAATAAACCACTATAGCAATGCACTTATTGATAGAGACTCCAAAGCAGGGTTTGGATAAGAGCCTCTAGCAAATGCCTGAAATGTAAATGTAAATACATAAGGGTTGACATTTTCCACCTATACTTTCCTCTCGAAGTGTGTTTTTAGTAAATGCATTTTTAACCAGGCAGATCATGCTTGTGATAATAATGCACTAAGGGACAATGAGTCGATTTCGGCCGAGATAGCCGCAGCAGCTTTATTTGACATGTTGAAAATTGGTCTTTCTGTGAAATATCAAGCAGCTTACATCTGAAGATGGCTTTATAATGGTCCCAAAACACTTAATCCAGGTTTACATTGATTAACCTTAGGTATACCATAGATCTTGTCGAGTTTTGCAGGTATACCAGTCAATTTATTTTGTCCTCCCATCCATCTAGACATAAACAGTGTGATGAAATATTGAGCTATCAGGGTCTCAGTTTGAAATAATAGAGTGGACAGGGGGGCTTGTTCCCACCATGTAATACATAAGATAGTTAATACAGTGTTTGGTAAAAATACTACTTTGGAAAAATAAAAAAAAGGAAAATTGCTCTGTTTTAGTTAATTTTGTAATGTTATTTGTTAAATTATTGATAAATTCCAGTACATTACCCCATAATGATCACCGTTCTTTAAGACTCCTGGGTCGGCTAGGCAGAGTCTCGACTTCTGATATTTACAGTTTACGATGGAGTCATTGTAACGTATCGCCATCATAAGTCTGAGAAAACCTGTAAATATCCCCAAATAATCTTCAGCTCCAGTACAATACTGATCAGGATGATAAATAAATATTGAGGGAGGGAAGGAAAGAAGGAAAGAATGAAATAAGTCAAATAAATAGTATTAATGCAGAAACAGAAAAAAAGATGAAAGAATATGAAAAAATATATATACTGTTGATATAGAAACAAAAATAATCATGAAAGAACAAAAAAAGAAAATTCCTGATGTTAAATATGCACATCATTGAAGCAAAAGAAAGTAAGCAAGCAAACAAGAAAAATGGAGGGAAGGAAGGAAAACAAAAAAAAGATTGATAGATAGATAGATAGATAGATAGATAGATAGATAGATAGATAGATAGATAGATAGATAGATAGATAGAAAAAAGCAAAAAAAAGCAAGAAAGAGGGAAAGAAAGAGAAGAAAATATTGAAGTATTAATAGGGAAGGAAGGAAGAAATGAAGGAAAACTTGACATTGAAGCAGAAAATCTTATTCAAACCAAAGAAAGAAAGAAAGAAAGAAAGAAAGAAAGAAAGAAAGAAAGAAAGAAAGAAAGAAAGAAAGAAAGAAGGATCCAAGGTGAATTGATGTTAAAGCAGAAAATTTTATTAAAGCAAAAAAAAAAATGACAGAAATAAAGACTACTGATATAGAAACAAACAAACAAAAAAAAAAAAAACGGATTAAATGGAAGGAAAGAACTGTTTCAGTCTTGTAGCCGTGGTGTTTCTCGATGACATCACTGTCTGGGATTAACTCCATCTGATTACTCATTCAGTAAGTTATCTTTACAGTGTTGTAATCGATCCAATACAGCATTAAAACAAGCTTTTGTCCCACTTTTGAATTCGAGAAAAAGAAAAAAAAAACACTTCACAGTCATATAAGACATACACACACACACACATACACACACATACATACAGATAACCACATGTACACAAGTTTGGATAGAGTTAAACCCCCGAAGATGCAGATCAACAAACACGTGGCAGCCTGTTACCCACAAACCCCTTCCCAGTAACACAGGAGACAGAGGATAATCTCTTTCTCTCCAAAGCAAGAGCAGAACCACAGGAACATGCCACATTACCCTCCAGGGAACCACAATTAACACATCAGTGAGCAGGATTACTGAACTCTAAACAGCTCGATTAATCTCTCTTGCAGTTCTGTGCAAATGTCAGCCTTAGCATGGGAGAGAAATATGCGTCGCCATGATCAGGCCTGTATTTCCTGCTAAGAACAATTATTTAAAGAAAATAGATAATGTTTGCCTTAGTATCTTCATTTCTAGACTTTCTTGGGTGCACACAGACATGAAGATATTACCCAGACTTTAGTCTTTTTAGTAACTTTCAGGTTGCTGTAGAATTGATTTTAAGGTTATCTTATTTGTTTTTAATTTTACTACAGCCTGGCACCTCTTACATATCAGACCTTCTGTCTAGTTACAATCCACTGAGATCCCTTAGATCTTCAGATTAGGGATGGGTTAGGGTTAACTTCTGTCCTCAGAAAAGGCAGGAGGCAGAGCAATGAAATCCTCACCAGAGGCAGAGGTAGTTGATCTACAAAACATCCTTTCTCTTTGGCCTTTACCTTTGTTAATGAGTGCTGCTCCACATGCTGCCACTGGCAACGATATCATTATTCCACCACATCTGATGAGGTTTCAGCGCTACTTTGCCTCCTGCCTCTGGTGAGAATTTAATTGCTCTACCTCCTGCCTTTTATGAGGAAACTGTTGCACTGCTGCTTGTCTGTTGTGAGACTTCCATTCCTCCATCATCTGCTTGTGATGAGGAATCTACTGCTCTGTTTCCTACCTCTGGTGAGGATTCCTTTGCTCTGCCTCTGGTAAGTATTCCATTGCTCCACCTCCTACCTCAGAGGAGGATTCTGCTGCTCCACCTTCTGCCTCTGGTAAGGATACTGTTGTACTGCCACTTGACTCGGGTGAGAATTCTATTCCTCCATAATCTGCTTGAGGTGAGGATACTGCTGCTCTGCCTCTTGCCTCCAGGGGGACTCCATTGCTCTGAATCCTGCCTCTGGTATCTTTTCCATTGCCCTGCCTTCAGTTTGTAAATGATTCTGTTGCTCCTAATGCTGCCACTGGTAACGATTTCACTGCTCCATGTCCTACCTCAAGTGAGGATACTGCTGCTTTGCCTCCTGCCTCTGGTGAGGATTCCATTGCTCTTCCTCAGGCCTATGGTGAGGATTTTATTTCACTGCTTCCAGACTCTAATAAGGATTCCATTGCTCTGCTTTCTGCCTCTGACAAGAACATATTCACTTTGTTTTAGGCAAGGATTGATGTAAGTCACCTTTGCTGCTGCTTTGGTTTCATATTTTTCTTTCTCATCTTAATTCTTTCACATGCAATTGTATTCATTCATTTAAAATTGACTGGTTTCTTTCCACTGGTCTTTATTTATTTCGATCTCCCCAAAATCATTCAACTGATCAATATAAAGATAGTAAAAGTAATACATAGATATCAGCAATGGTATTTTAAATCTGTGGCATCTCCTAAAAATGTGTCATCTCCTGTAAAATTTGTAATTCCACATCTCGATTCCACTGTAATATACCTGATATATGCAAATGAACACCTTCCTTCTGTATCTTCAGCATCCTACCTGAAGAGGTTACACAATTAGACGTGCGAACCACATGACTCTTCCCGAGCTTGTGAGACAACGATCCGCTTTGCAAGTCAAAAGGAGTTCAAATGTCACATTCATAACGCCGGAATTACCGAGTTACGCAGGTTCCAAAAGCTTCTTGACTCTCTGAAAAGTGAGCAGCTGCAGTTGGAGCGAAAATATCTACACTATCAAAGAGAAAATGTCATGAGGTCAAAGGAGCGATGGGAGATTTCTCCCTGGGAAGATCATTTGCATTGATATTTATTCATTTGGAAGAGAGTATTTTTTATTTTTTTTTGCAAAGCCATTCACAGTACAAATGGAGCACAATTCAGGCAGATATAAGACTTGATGATGATCAGGTTGATAATGAAACACTTCCTGCAACACTGTGTACCTGAGTATCGCACTGAGTATAAACTTGATTATAGGAAACAAGTGTAATACAGATGTAAAAAGAACAGGGGAAAAAACATCTAAACATTGGGGATGAATAAAAACTTGTTACAACAGCTTTGATATTTGTGATTGTTTGGCTTATTTGGTTTATTTATTTATAAAAAAAAAGTTTCTTCCGCTTTCAAGGTGCGCACTTCCGGGTCGGCGGCCATCTTGCCTTTTTTTTTTCGTGCCACCCGGTATTTAAGGTCAAGAAGACACTATCTCAGAACCAGAAATGATAGAATCAACAAATTATTATTTAGATATTGAAATGTTACAGGACTGAACAATATATCTGACTGTATATCTGCATTGCTTCCCATCAAGTTGCGCTCCATACTCCAACCCAGTAGGTGGGGGAATACGCACCTTAAAGTTGGTATGCCAAACGCCATTTAAACAACAAAAAAAAAGGTGATGATGATGATGATGATGATGATGATGATGATGATGATGATGATGATGAAGAAGAAGATTATAACACCGGCTTCCTAAGTCCCTGAGGAAACTCTTGCCACCCTGCCTGCTCTGGTCCTGGTTCATATTCATGTTCCTGTTCCTGTTCCTGACCCTGACCCCTTCTCTGGCTTTGCACTGGTTTGGACTCTGGACTGTTTTTAATTTGTGTTTTTGATTTGCACTTTATTGCTCAGTTGCCGTGCCTGAACTTTGGACAAATTTTGATTACTAATTTTGGATCTCCCTGCTGTGCTCTGTTTTTCCGGCTCTTAATGTTTGGACTGTTTGCTGCATTCAGATTTTTTGGTTTTCCCTGCATTGCTTTGTCTGCTGGCTTTCAGACTTTTGGACTGGTTATCGGACTGTGTTTTTGCTTTTCCCCCCATTGTTCTGTCTTGCTCTGCTTGCTACATTTTATTAAAGCCTGTTTTCTCCAATACTCCTGTTGTGTCCTACATTTGGGGTCCTTTCACTCTGTCTCACCGTCTCTGACATAAATGCATTTTATCCTTTGTGCTAATGCTACCGATAGTGAAGTCCTGAATGTCATACGTTATTCTTCACGTCTCTATACACCCCTATGGTCTCTCTTCAATAAATGATTCAGGCACAATCCTGCAACGATGTAGGAACTGAAAGCTTTATTACAAATAGAGTTTTTGACATTTGAAGGCTGTTGCCCTTTCAAGCCTGACGTCTTATTTAGCTCATCTAAGCTATGGAGAATCGTTTTTCTTTAAACAAACAGTCCCCATGGAGCCCTAATACCCGAGTGCTTTTAGATTTCCACTTTAATCCCATGCATTGCTTTTTATAAGTGGTTGTACTTCTTCAACACAAAAGCCGACTGTATAAACACAGTATCATAAAAATCGCCCACCACATTTTCCTAATCTGTGTGAAGTTTATTTGTTAATAGAAAAACCTCAACCACCACCAACCACAACACCCTGTTGCTTCACACCTGCGTTTATTTTTTCATCAGGCCACGCCGTAAAGTGCCCAGGAGGCCTCTGTAACTCTGATTAGAGAGGACAGTTTCACACGCCAATGAGCCACTGATAGGCTTTAAGTGAAGGGTTTGTGGAGTGTTTAATGAGAATGATCCTGTGTGTCTCTCTGTTTTAATTAGAGCACAAAAGGTCAGGATGGTCCACATCCATGGCTTTATCTTTTCAATTTAGCCAAACACTGGTTTGGAGAGGAGTGTGTAGCCTGAAACAACAGCTTTCCTCTTGGGGTTGAATGGCAAGCTGCATGCGATATGACAATGTAATTTCGAGGATAAGACAAAACTATAAATTGGAAATAAAGGAGAAGGAAATAACCAGGCCTGAATAAAAGGGAAACTGTGACTGAATTAGTGCACAAACAGGACAGAGAGCATGATAGTGTATGAGAACAGGAAGCAGAGACAATTAAAGAAAATTACGGAGTAACTTTTAGTCACAAGGCTAAAATGAAAGAAATCAGTATGAATTTGATAGACAACTTGCCTTTTATGAAGGTGGACCCCATGCCAGTGGTGGGACCTGAATTGATACTGACCAAGCAAGACTTGATGCCCACACCAACAATTAAATACAGTAATACTGGGGTGTCCAGTTTTTTCCACAAAGGGCTGGGGTGCAGGCTTTCATTCCATCCAATCAAGTTCACTCCAAATTTTTATCAGTTTAAATACAATTATTTTTAGTTTCATTGATCAGGTGTGGCTCTTTGGACAAACCTGCAGTAATACCTCACCACTCGTCAACTGCAGAACTCGTCAAATTCTGTACTTTATAAGTTATAACAACTGAAAAATGTTTCGTCACTCGTCGCATGCTTGGAACTTGACATCCGACTTTCGCAATGAATGAACAGATGAATGAGTCCCATGTTAGTAAGCGAAAATCATTCGACCATTTACAGTACTTATTCGGGGAGGTAGTAGCTTAATAGTTAATGCTCTGGGTTGCTGATAAAAGAAATCAGGGGCTCAAGCTTTAATTACACCAAGCTGCCACTTTTGGGGCCCTTAAAAAGCCCCTTAACCCTTTGCGCTCCAAGGGGCACAGTGAAATTGTTGACCCTGCGCTCTGATTTCAGCATCCTACCATCACTTGAAAATGTGCCTATTATACATTGAACATTATATGACTATAAAGCACATTTTTATTTGTTGTTTGGTAAAAAGGAATTACTGTCCAACTCTGATTGGATAGTGGTTATAAAGGGAACAGTCAGGCAGGGTATCTACATGGGTGTCCGAGTTTTAAATGCCTTCCAGAGGTGGTAAAGGGTAAGGCATAGGTAATAACAAGAAAAGGTTTTGGTAATGCATCAGAGGGAAGACGTCACGAAAGCGTGATAGGGGCAAAAGGATCATCAAATAACTAAAACAGGTTGGAAAATGTGAAGCAGCAATTGTTACAAGCAAGGTGAATGTTGAAGCAAATACAAATAATTGCACTGGGAAATTGTAGGTTGAAATCAACTGGATTCCAAATTAAAGGAAGTTCAGGGTGAGCGAATTAGGCTACAGGGTTAAAAAAATGTTAATGCTAGAAGTGGTTCTAGGATGTTGAACAGTGATTGGTCCTGTGTAGCTCTGGGAACATGAACACTACAGCCAATGAACAGAGCACTGCAGTTTTTAACAAACTTAAATATTGACACAGCAGAAGCTCGACTCACTCCTGGGTACAAAGAGTTTCTGGTCCTGCAGCTTCCTCGGTGTGGGCTTGTGCACTGAATGATCACCCCAAAGCTTTCCCTCCAGCCAGCTAAGCCCCTTAGGCAAGTGCCTGGTTTGCCTAACCACCAGCATGGAAGCTGGAGGCATGAGTTCGTTATGAAAAAAGTTTCACCTCCTCCTCACCAGAGACTGTAATGCAAGTTCTTTTAAGGCAGCAGAGAAAACCTTGTTTGCAGTCCCAGGAGTTGTTCAGTGAGCAGGATTGTGAAAGTAGTACAGAATATTCTAGGACAATGGGGAGAGATTAGAGAACGATTGGTTTGTCTTGAGTTTCAGGAATTGTACGTTAATCTGGGAATTCTTGTATCTGGGTAGGTTCTCTGTAGACCTCTGTAGAACATCTCAAACTTTTAAACAAAGTGGTGCACTGTTTGTCCCCAAATTTGCACCAGTGCTAGTGAGATTTTTCAGCACATGAGATCTAGTCGAGGATAGTTTCCCACTGGCTTCCATCCATTTCAGATTATCACTGATTTTTAAGATATTTAATTTAATCATTGATATCTTAAAATTTCTGTTATTTTTGAAGGTGCATTGCCTTTTAAAAGTTTGGAAGCACCTTGTATAGGAGTTTTGTTTCTAGGGAATATGCTAGGACTGCTAGGTCTAAATGTAACATTTTTGTCTCTAACAGAAGACCATATGATAGACAAAAAACAGGAAAGATGATGTTAGCAGACGTCCTCATCCCCACAGTCAAACATTGAGGTGGAAACTTAATACTTTGGGATGTTTTAAAGCAGGAAAAGTTGGAGACTTATAACAGAAAGTGAAAGAAATCATAAACCAACATGGCAACTATTCCATACTTCAACACAATGCAATTTCTTCTGGACTATGGCTTGAAACTGCCTTCACCTTTAGTGGGTTTTACACGGGTTTTAGCAATATTATAGGTATAGCATTATTTCAGATGAATATTTGAAGAAATGAACTGTCCAGATGCCAAGAGGGTGGAAACGTAATGCTTTGGGATGTTTTAGAGCAGGAAAAGTTGGAGACTTATACCAGAAAGTGAAAGAAATCATAAACCAACATGGCAACTATTCCATACTTCAACACAATGCAATTTCTTCTGGACTATGGCTTGAAACTGCCTTCACCTTTAGCAGGTTTTACACGGGTTTTAGCAATATTATAGCATTATTTCAGATGAATATTTGAAGAAATGAACTGTCTGGATGCCAAGAGTGTGAAAAGTTGTTTATTAGTGCTAAGAAATGATTAAAAATAAAAAAATAAAAAAATAATTAAATAAATAAAGTGAAACAATTGGACATTTATATATTTGTTTGGTAAAAGTAAATCTTCATACCATTATTTTTTTTTTTGCACCACACCAAAGGAACATGCCTGTGTTTCTCAAAAATCATCCAAAAAACTAGGTTTTTCAAATTTTTGACAGGCTCTGTAGTCCAGATATCATAATTTTGTATAATATATGTGGTGTTGCAAAACAGAATTTCAAAAAGACTTTTAAATCGCTGACCATTTCCTCACTGATGTTTTTAAAGATCATTCCAGTGAAGAACTGTGGTGAGTGATGTGTTTGAAAGACTTTTTCCTCAGGTGATGAGAGAGACTGATGTGTATGGTACTGATCATCAAAGTGAAAAAAATGTTCCTGGGATAATTCTTCTAAAATGTGCCCCCATAAATTTAGTGTAAAATGTAAAGCTAGAAACTGCATCTTTTGGTGGAATTATAATTAATTCCTTGAACTTTATGATCTCCAACTGTGGAGATTTCTTCAGTCTAAACGGTGGTCCGAAGTCATGCTGTGAGAGGGGTTTAAAGACAGTTGTTGTCATTGTCTTGTGACCAAATAAAGCCTGTGAAAATCTTTGGACAGTGTAAGAAATTTCGGATGCCAATCTCACAGTGTGTTTGCTGCTACAACCTACTTCTGCTGACTAGCATAAAATGGTGAAAAGAGCTAAAAACAATACCTGAATGTGGGCTAAGCTTATGTATGAGCTAAGCTGTAGATCTTTATATATGTTTACCTCAAACTCTCTTTGCAAAATATGTGTCCCGGATTAACCGATTGCCATTTACATTTACGGTATTTAGCAGACACCTTTATTTCGAGCAACGTAGTAAAGTGCATCTCAATGATCACATCACCACTGGTTCACTAGGTTACAGAGACCATAGGATCCCATCAGGTTAAAACATTGTCAAGGGAATAAAGAAACGATTATTAGGAACCAGTGTTGGACAGTGGACACTAACTTTTCTACTTTTACAAATGTATAGGCATTCATAGTTTTATACAACTTTATAACCTCTTTATGTGTTTAAAGCTGCTTTGAGGCAGTGTTTATTATTATAATTGTGATACAAATAAAGAGAAATTAAATTTAATAGAATATTTAAAAGTATGCAAAAGTCAAACATTCAGTTCAGGAAACACGTTAACTTTCCAATGACTAGAAAGAATTTCCAATATCTAAATAGATATACATTTATATTATTAACATTGCATATTGTCTAAATTATTATACAATCGAGCGTACATATAACATGGCCCCCTGTCTGGATCAAGAGCTCGTTTTTACTGTAAACACATGAGAAGTAAAGACAGACAGAGCCCACCATAAATCCACCATAAAACCTGTGCTGTCAAAACTAATCAAGACTGATAACACATTCATATATACACATATATATATATATATATATATTTGTGTGTGTGTGTATATTTATATAGTATTAAGCCATATAGTCCAAGCCACATACACACTGACAATGTATTTTATTTGAAGTTTCCCTACAGTCATTTAAGATTACATTTAATAGTAAAATAACCCGACATTCACAATGATTTATGAGTGTTGCATGGATTCGCTCAGAGCTGAGCTCTTTATCTTTACCCCTCACTGCAATCCAGACTGACACGTATGCAATAGTGAAGAGTGGCAATGGGGGGATTTACAGAATGCTAACGCTTTTTCTGACTAGTTTGTATTTATTCTGAAAGACAGCTTGTAACACATTGTAGTTTGCCATCAATGAATGTATTTATTTCTAGGTGAGATTTAATGTGTTAAAAAATAGCAATATATATATATTCAAGAAATAAAATACAGATGATTAAATGTAATAATTATTAAATAATTTATAATACATACATTTATTTATCTGTCTTTTGTTACCTGAAATTGGTGGCAATAAATGTATTTATTTTTCTGTAATATTTAATATGTAAAAATAATGTTAAATAAAATATGAATGATTTGTAAAATGATTTTATTTGGTTTTTTTTTTTATGTTTCATTCATTTTCTTGTGATATTTAGACACTGTTCAATTCATAATAAAAATATTAATAATAATTTACTATCATGTATTGTCACATGTGCTAGATTTGAACATTTATTATTTATTTGTTTGTTTTTTTGTTTTATTATACGTTTATTTTTACACATCAAATTCTTTCATTTATATTTATTTTTTTAATAAGTAATGAGTTTGACATCATTCATTTTCCCATGTAATACTTCCACATAGTAAATGTCTTATTACTATAAAACGTATTACTCATAATATTTACATAAACTCATAAGCTCAGTACATGTTTTCTTTTTTATATATAATAGGAAACCTACATTTTCGTTTCTGCTCTTGCACACATGCATGGCATCTCAATATTACAAAACAGTCACCACAGTTAATGAGTGATGCTCTAAATTGTAACTTTCCAGCTTCCTGCCCCAGAGAGAAGCCCCTGTGGTTCTCCCCTCACTCATGGCAGTTAATATCTGCTGCAGATCAGGCCTTGAGTTCTGTGTGATGCAGCGTGACATCTATCAACACCATGGTGCCATGTCACAGAGCATCTGCAGCTTCAGAGTTGAATCAGAAGCAGTCGAGTGTAGACATTGGTACATCATCAGCAAATCAGTGTGTGAAGGATAAATATAAGGCGGTCAATACACTGTGATTTGAAATTGGTCCAGATATAATATAAGGCTGAAATGAGATATAATGTGATTCGATACTGCTGAAAACGAAGGAGGACATTCCTCTCTCGGCTGAGCCTGACAAGGCCCAGAGGCAATGTTCACTTCACTGGGAGGCAATCCTTCATGTTTGATGGCACGACATGAGGTTTAGATGAGTGCAAATGCGTTAAAGTGTGTAACTTACATAATTTATGTACTTGGAAAACACAAGCATTAATTAATATACAAAAAAAAAAAAAAAAGTCGCCGACTAGGCACATTTTGCACAGTAGGCTTTTTCATTAGCGCTGATTAACAACACCAAAGAATGTGACTTCAAATAACAAGCCTTCCCAGGATAGAAATGATATTTTAGGCTTAAGTGCCTTTTTTTATGATACGCTGATAATGTACAGTCCCAAATCGCCAAAAAATTAGGACACTGTGTAAAATTTAAATAAGAACATAATGCGATAATTTGCAAATCTCATTAACTATTCTTTTATTTTTGTATTGAATCTCATAAACCCATATTATTCTCAGTAGAACAAAGAAAACAAATACATATACATTACAATACAAACATAACATTTAAACCCAACTGTAAGAGAAATGTTTTGCATTATGAAACAAAAAACACAACAAAGGACACCCAGAACTGTTCAGCAGCTAAACCCCTGTATCGGACACATATAGAACAACATTCCTCTCTCAAAACATCAGCAACTGGCCTCCTCAGTTCCCAGATGTATATAGACAGAAGATGTGATGCTACATGGTGGTAAATATCACCATGTTTTCACCTTTTTGATACATTGTTTCAGCCATCAAGTTCAAAAAGGTATTTTTTCCTTCAAAATAGTACTGTATATATGCTTAGTTTAAACATTTGACAAGGTTTTTTTTTGTATTGTGAATAGAAATGTATGGATTTTTGAGATTGCAAATCATTGCATTCTGCTTTTATTTACATTTCACACACAACTTTTTTGGAATTGGTGTTGTATGAAAACACAATGAAACCGTAACATAAGAAAAAAGCCAATAAATTAATCAATGAATTAATACAATTGGGTAAAATATCAATTCTGTCATCATTGTCATCATTAGTCATTCTGAAAATGATTCCAAAATTGGGACCAAACATCATGGAAGCTTAAGTCTGGACCTGCTGGGATGAAGGATAATGTTCAAAGCAGCATGAGGGGAGGTTTTCCAGGCCACTGAGCCAAACAAAACTCCTACAACTGGATAAACTCTAAACTATTAAAATGACCCATGGCTCAATATGTGCTCTCTCACACAATATATATTTAATAGCCACTTTATCTTGCTTAGTCTCACTCTGAATCCTTGGAATGCTGGGAGTGAGGATACTTGTTGTCATATACGTATCGGTATCTTAACTCAATAAATAAGAGACATGCTTTTAGATTAGCTTTTGGTCACTGTGCTCTTTCAATGGATTTAATCCTCCCTTATAGCACACACTATATTGCCAAACTCATGTGCATCCGTGACCACGCCATCCATAATTGGTTCTTCACTGTACAATGTGAAAAACACTGGCAATTTGAGGCTCCTTTGCAAATTGTGAGCTCCATAAAGACATGAAAGAACTGAAGCCCTGAACTCAATCCCAACACCTTTGGGATGAACTGAGGATCCGACTGCACCCCAGGCCTCCTTGCCTAAAGTGTGAAAAGTTTGAAAAAAAAACAGAAACGGGACAGGGTGTTCCCTACATGGACTATCTAGAGAAAGGTTTCTGAACACCTTATGATAAGATGTTCATTTGTTTTGTTTTTTTAGCATTCCATTCCACATTTGGTCCCCATTAGCTCTTATAATATCCATCCCCTTTCTGGGAAGATGTTCCACTAGATTTCTGGAGTGTGCTTGTGGAGATTTGTTAGTAAAGTCAGGTACTAATGTACCGTAGGTAAGGTGAGGAGGCAGGGGCAAAAATTCCTCACAATGCTGTTTATTGTGGTTGGAGCTCTATAGCAGGAGATCTTCCACATCCTTCGATCCCCATGTAAAGCATATCTTCATGGAGCTGGCTTTGGGTCTTCTAGTTCAGGTGAAGGGATATTTTCATGCTACCACATCCAAAAGCATCCTATACTATTATGTGCTTCAAATTTTTTTTCTTAGAGTTTGAGGAAGAACCACATGTGGTTGGAAAAGTCTGGTGTTCTAATGCTCTTGTCCACATTGTGTAGATTTCTCTAGTACAATTCACCTTTATACTCTAAAAACACAACAGGTATTCAATGCTTCCTTGTTGGAACTGGGAGAGAGCAGAGCTGGAGTATATGAGTCATGCAGATGTCGGAGTCATTACCAAACCTCTTTAAATGTCATCTTGTTTTCAATATAATCCTTAATCTGGAAGCGTGTCCAATGTTTCATTCCAGTTCGACTCGCTACGCAGCTGTGCTATGAAACGACAGCGAAATAGTGTGTTTGACAATTAAGCCATTGGAAAATCCGAAATGTAAAGATTGTCTGGCGTTGTGACGTCTGTTAGCTTATATGATTTGCTTTGAACAAGAAGCACAGGATTGTGGATTTCAGCGACGTGCAACCCACAGCTCTGAATTCACTCTTTAATGCATCACCAGTCATCGTGGCTGAATTTATTCTACAACGGGGAAGAAATTTATCTCGAATGCAGATATTTAGATTTCAATCACAACTAAATAGTGACGAAATGATATCAAAGTAAAATTGAAATTGTATGATTTGTCCAGGACCTGATCCATAATCAGTGCTCATTCGACTGCTTTTCTATGAGGTAAGACTTCAAACTTGATTTGAAGAATCTGCGGGACTTTGATCAGCCAGGGAAAATGTATTTTATCTTCAAGGTGCCTATACTCACTTAATCATCATTCCAGAGACTTGAAAGAACAGGAGATCAGCCTGAGCATTACCCGTGGCTCAAAGGGATTAAAGAATTGTTTCCCCTCGGCATCGTAATTTGTGCCGGTTAATCCTGGTCCAGGATCTGGCACCCTTTGAATGTATTTTTTTATGTAATAATAAATATTACGGTTACTGCCTCTTACTGTTGCACAAAGTAAAAACATTCTACCTCATGTTGCCTTTTTGCATTGTTATGGTCACTGATCGCAAGAAAGTACTTTATATTTCCACATTTACACACTATCATCTTAAAAATGGTCCCTTCTGGAATGCCACTTCCTGCAAAGGAGCCAAATCTCGTGAGTAGGGTGAAGTGAGATCATGTGAATCGTTCTCCGACGATCATCATGCACAAGTTGCTGAAGGATTTCGACATTTTCAGGGTTTGAGCTCTTTTCCTGATCTCTCGTTGTTTTCCAGTCAGGTTCTTCCGCTCTTGAAGCGCATGTGCCTCCGGAAACACCTCGAACGGCTCGTTGCAGTGACGTCGTATGTCAAACGTACGTCTCAGTAGCAGATTTTCCAGTTTCTCATGGAATTTCAAGGTTGCTATTTCATCTAATTTGCTGTCTCCAAACTTCACATTTGCACCATGTACTGTATCATTTGTAATATAAATTGCACCGCACTGAGCCGGTATCTGCACCTGTACCTCATACTTTGCACTCCTACGATATTTTATTGCGATATATATTACTATTTGAACTTAGCTACATGCTAACTGCATTTCATTTGCCCTTTACTTGTATTCTGCACAATAACAGTCAACTCAAATCTAATAAAATCCTAAAATGAGTGTTTTCGGATTTCCCAAAAATTCCGAACTCTTACAGAAAAGCTGTGCAAATCCCATTTGTGGACTAATTTGCATAATTGCTAACAAACATATTGCCATTGAGTCAAATGTATGTTGTGTGGTTAATACATGTGATCAGAAGGGCATGACTTCAAATCCCAGTACTGCCACTGCTGGCATCTTCGAGCCAAGCCCTTAACCACTAACTGCTCAGTTATATAAATGAAGTAATTGTTAGTTGTCTGCCAAATGCCATAAATGTAAATATAAATGCTTCTCCAGTTCTCTCATGGCTTCTCACTCCAATGGAGTGTGATTACACTGCTGTGTCCTGTGAAGTGCTTGGAGCACCGTTCTGTTGTTTTCATAAATTATGTATCTTTATATTTTACAAGTTAATTGCAGGACACCAGTGATGGTAGTTGGAGATAACGAGGCACAAGAAAAGCTTCTCTATCTTCCCGAACTATCTTTCTTTGACATTTTGAACGTGTTTAATTGTCGAACACGTCGTCCTACATTCAGGTTAGAGCTGTTGCTTAGTGATTTGAACTGGTGAATCCTTCGTTAACGATTCAGGGGAATATCTCGTCGAACAGCGAGATGACATTTCGAAAAACACTTTGATTCATGACTCAGAACTCAGTAGTTTTCTCTGGTAGCTCACAGGATTCAGTCGAGAAAACACTGAATGCATGGACTGTTGTGCTGGGAGTGGGGAGAGTGAATTAAATGGTCCATCTGGGGATTCCTGAGGACAAACAGTGTGTTAAAGGAAGCTTTGCTGGCTCTCTGTAGAAGAGAATAATGCCACTAGAAGAGCATGATGATCCAAAAACAATATGAATCCCTGATCACGGGTATATGGAGCTTTTTCGGTGCTGATTAAGGCCTTTTAGGTATATTCCCACTTGCTTGCAATTCTTTCTGACACTCTGACCAGAATAATATTGTTAAAGAAAACAAATTACTGCAAATCCGCTTTAAAAAAGACGTAAAAAAAATACTGAATTGTACGTTTTAGAGATGATAGAAGTTCCAGCTGTGTGATGAATAGTGGATGTGGTTTACTACAATTCTGGTGGTGTTGCAAATGCAAATATCGGTGATGGAGATAATAAAGGTGGTATATTAGTGGTTAAAGCGTTGGACTCTGGATCAGGTTATATAGCAGTACCACCAAAGATGCCACTGCTGGGCCCTTGAGCACGGCCCTCAACCCTCAACTGCTCAGTTGCAAGTCATTTTGGATAATGACATCTTCCAAATGTCTGTAAAGTAATTGTAGACCCTGATGATTTTTTTTGTTTTTTGAAGTTATCTCCACTTCGCACTGTGGGTTCTTGTGATGTCGTAAGGATTCTGGTTTATATAAGAACATGAGACAATTGCCAACCCAAAATGTAGACAATTTTTTTTTTTATTTGGCGGTTGCTTTGAGATCCCATAATAATATAATAATCCAGTAATAATTAAGTTAATAGCAAAAATAATAATAATAATAATAATAATAATTTTAATAATAATTCTGTACAATGATTCAGATATGACCAGACTGATGATGCAACTGATGGCTTTTTTGCATTTTCAGCACAACCACACAGTCACTGTCGTCTATTATGACAAAAAATATACAGTATAACCCCAACTCATGAACATTCAAGCCATGAACTTTCACAGATGCAAACAAATCTGACATGTAAACAAGCAGAAAAGCAGCTGGTGATGTGAAGGGAACTGCTAAGAAGCACAAAACAATAAACCTGCAAACTAATGTGAAACTAATTGCAAAAGAGGGTGGACGTTGTTTGTTCTTATAACGAGAATCCTTCAGCCATCTGGACAATTCCTAAGAACAAGAACAAGATCATGGAACATGTGACGTCTGCTGTGCCAATAAGGTTAACAATAATATCCATTAGGGTTTTCGATAATATCACAGTAGAAATATTTTATTTACAATATTTTTGTGAAGTTTTTTTTTTGTTTGTTTTCATTCTCATGCATTACGTTACATTAGATTACATTTGTGTTGTATAAGTTGCGTAACCTGCACATTGACTTACAAACGGAAATTGTATGACGATTAGTGATGGATGATTCTGGATTTTTGTACTTGAATGGTTCTAAAGCCTGCACATTCATATTCACTTGTAGTTTGACATTTGTGAATGTAAATATGACAATGAATATTTCTGTGTATCACGTGACCGGATGTTGTTCCCTCACCAGCTCTGAAGCAGTGGGTCGAGTTTTGCTTCTGCACTCCAGGAAACACAAATCCTTGAATATTTCTACGGCTCAATACCTCCACAGAGACCAAGTGTGGCTTTAAGTCACAATCCAGTGCAGGTGGTAGACGTGTGTGTGTGTGTGTGTGTGTGTGTGTCGTACTCACAACTCATGGAGTGAGATGCTGGAATTCTTTTACGGGTGAAGTGCAGCAAGCTGAACAGCTGAACCTGTGGACACACATGCAACACTAAAGCTTCACCATAAGTCATTGTACACAGGAATACAATTTTCTAGCAAGGAATGGAGTCCGATATTTTAGAAGATGAATCAGAAGTGATGTACATTGTAAGTTCAAAAGTATACGCTTGACTTTTCATGCCATATGTAGTTCTTCATCAAACTGTCAATTGCATTGGACGTCTTCAGATTGTAAAGGAAATGTTCCCTTCACCTGACCTATAAGATCCAAACCTACTCCAGCATGACAATGCTCCTCTACACAAAGCCAGCTCCATGAAGAAATGTTTCAGAAGATGTGAAAGATCTCCTGCTTTAGAGCTTGAACCCTACTGGGATGCTTTTTTTACGCAGACTGCACCCCAGGCTCTTTACCAACACGCTTGTAGCTGAATGAATCTTCACAAATCTCCAACAGCACACTCCAAAGATCTAGAGGAACATCTTCCAAGAAGAGTAGAGCTTATTATAAGAGCTAATGTGAAATAAAATGTTCAAAGAAACACATCCTTTGGTCAGGTGTCCTCACATTTTTGTCCATATAGTGTATATTTAATAACCAAAGTAAACTTAGTGTAAAGATGTAAATAAAACAGGTTTCCTACATACATTTAAATAAATAGGAATATGAAATGTGCCCTACATGAGGAAAAATGCTGCAAATGTAGCAACAGCATTATTCTACAGGATTATTATGCAAATGTATGCAAATTAGCAATCACCTGGTTAAGTCACAAATCTAAATACCTCCTAAGATAAATCCGAACGCTTGGTTCATTAGACTTTATTTTTCAGTTCTTTAGTGTCACATCTACTTCCTTTCTCTGTTTAATATTAGCGCCGTCTTTGGCCTGAGGGGTTGATTATTTTTTCGGAAATGCGTCTGCTGAAAGGAGTTGAGAAAGTGCGCTCTGTTTGGGCCCTGATCAAAGCTAATGTCAGCCGGCACGGCGTATCCGCTTCTTCTTCTTTCATCTGTTGAGCCCTTGGAGTGGACGAAAGGCCAGAGACGAGACCTTTTCTCCACAAGGAGCAATCATGTAATTTTCCATGCTCATCTCACTCAAGGTCACGAGAGTGGATTATTTATTGATCCAGAAAGATGCTGCCGTGAAGTGTATACCTGAGGAGAGTGCGTTTCAATCACAAATATATTGTGATATAACTCATAGATCTTTTTTCTCTCTCACACACACACTCACACACACCAAACACATACACTGAAATATGGCTGCTTTAAGGCCCACTTTGTGTGTCATGTGATCAGAAAACAGAGGTAATACAACCTTGAGATGCTCAGATACACCTAGATTTAATTATTCTATAGTTTAAAGCTGCATGTTGAGTAGAAGTTATCTGAGTAATTGAGCAAAGCTCTTGGGCAGATGTCTTCTACTGGGCAAAACTGCATGTTCTACTAATGTTGGGCAGAAGTATACTTGGTAGATAAAGTAAAAGTCCTTGTATAAACATGGTATCCTACCAATTAGCTGGGCTGCATGCCTTGATCAAATTCCAGTGTTGGATAGAAGGATGATGGGTGGTTAAATAAAACTCCTGGATGGAGAGAAGGTTTCGGAGGCCCACGTTGGAAAGATTGGAAACGCTCCATGTTAAGAAAGTATGCTAGGTTATTGAGCAAAGCCAGTGAATTGACAGGATCCTTCTAATAGGCAAAGGATGCTAGGAAATGTCTCTATCCCCATATTGGATAGTTGATTGGGCAGATGCCTTTTGATTGACAACACTGCATTTTGAGTATATGTTATCAAATTAGTTGGTCGAAGGTCTTCATGCCAGAAAAACCCTAGCTGTTCTACACATGTTGGGCAGAAGTATACTTGGTAGTTTAGAAAATAAATTCCCCTGGATGAACAGAAGTCTTCTACTAATGAGCAGAGCTATGTTCCAGGAAATGCCCCTTAAGCCAAAGACCCATGCTTGGTGGTTGAGCAAAGCCTCTAGATAGGCATCAACTTCCTGATAGGCAAAGGCCCATTGGGTAGATGAGAAAAGACCCATGTTGAGAAAGTATGCTGGGTTGTTGAGCAAAGCCACTGGACAGGCAGGAACCTCCTAATAGGCAAAGCTGCATGCCATAAAAATACTCTTGATCGGCATACACTTATGTTGGTTAGCAAAGTCCCTGAATGAGCAGAAGCCTCTAAATAAGCAAAGCTGCATGTTGAGTAAATGTTGTACAAGTAGTTGAACAAAGCCCCTGGATGGGCAGAAGTGCCATACTATGTAACGCATATACTTTGGCTAGGACAAAAGCCTTGTCCTGTGCAAAACCGTATCCTGGGTTAAATGAAATAAAATGAAAAAGCCCCTGGATGAGTATAAGCCCTCTGGCCAGTATAAAGCTCTTTTTTAGTTTGGTTGTAGGCTGTAGCTAGGCAAAGTTATTGTTTGTGCAATGTCTTTGTATAATAAAAAAGTACCCAGTTGAGCAAAGCTTCAGGCTGCAGACAGCCCCCTGCTGGGCAGAATTTTCCTGTTTTGCAGAACCCCTGCTTGGGCATATGTTTGGGCATTGTCCATGTTTGGGTATAAGTTTCCGGATGAGCAAAACTTGTTGGACAATGCCTTATGTTGCACAAAACCCCCTGTAGGGTAGAAACCTCCTGCTGAGCAAATCCCCTGCTTGGGCATATGTATCGTTTTTGTGCAAAGCCCTATTAAGCCCAACGTTGAGCATAATGCTAATGCTAATAACGGCAAGATGCAACGTGCTTATCTTCGAATGCGCGATTTACCTGTCACTGTTGCCTTGTGCCCAGTGTTCCTGAAATTAGAACATTTGTTTTCTATTGTAATTCCAACACAATGCCACAATGAATTCCGTTTCACCACCACTGATAAAAGATCGTTCTGATTGCGCAAAGCCGTAAAGGAATAAAACGAGCACGGGCCGTCCCTGAGCTCTACGGTTCAACTCACTTCGCACATAAAACTGAAGCTGAAGTTATTCATTAAGCCTGTCTTGCGCTAATAGAGAAGAGAAAAAGGGGAGGAAATAGGGAAAATCCATTTTCCCTCACCTTCGGCAATCAGTCCGTTTTCAATTAAAGTGGAGGGCTATTCATTTCCGGCAATGAAAGACTTTGTCACCTCCTATGAGCCGCGCTGATTGTAAGGGCAGCATCTGTGCCATCGCACATCGATATTACAGCTCCGGATAATACGACGAAGGACGCGGCCGGAAAGTCTCTGGCACCGACACTTCTGAAATCGAATGAGTTTAAAGAGCTTGGAGAGGAAACACACGTTTATTTTATTACCTTTGAGATGCCTGGGATATCACGCTTACATTAACATAGATATTACATTTCAGATCTCTTTACTTTTAAGTTGAATGCGGTGTCTAGGTTTACTGTACAGGTCCAGTAAATCGAACTGATCTTTCACTCACACACACACACACACACACACACTTAGAAAATGCTGTCTCTCTGAAGTGCCTCTGTTTTCATTCTCACAACTAATACATAAGTGCCAGACTCGAGGCACGGAAAGATCTTAGCTCCTCTTAACATCAATTAGGCTTCCAATGTTTCGACACCCTTGAAAGATGCTGTGAGATGAAAAAAATAGATGAAAAAACAAAAACCTGATGCAAATGAGCTACAGGACAACTGACATGACTGACCATGCATTGATAATCCCCCTTCTTTATTTTGTTTTAAACAAGAGCATTGCCCAAAGGCTTTTCCCTTTAATAACCTGTACTGTGTTTTATATTCAGTTCAGCACTGATCTGATGCTCACGTCAGAATGTGTAAGACGTATCGATCCAGAAACGTGATCTGTGGCTTGGGAAGTATACGTCAATGAAGACTTTCAGATTAATCTTTCAAATAGCAACGTCTGAATGATTGCTTCTGCGACTAAATCCCTTCTTCTTCTGGTCACTGTCATTTTGCGGGGACCTTCTAGCCAATGGAATGTTTGTGTAAAGTTCGGTTCGATTCATTTTTAATTGGAAAGCGTTTTTTAACAATGAATACGGTCTCAAAGCAGCTTTACCAAGATGAAGTGGTAATGAAGTTGTATTAAAGAATGTGGAGGTTAGTTTCTCACTATTGTAGGTTTATCTTTAATGAGCCAGTGGTGACTGTGGCAAAGAGAAACTTCCTGAGATGGCATGAGAAAGAACCCTTGAGAAGAACCAGATTTAAAATGGAAATCCGTCCTCATAACAGAATGTCCATTATATGCAGTTCCACCATTGTTGAGGTGTTCAGTGATGGGGCTTAAATGCAAAGCTGTTTAACTGAGCCACTGTAGTAGCCTTAGATATTAATTCCAGTCCAAATTCATCCTTAAAGTTCTGTGTTGTTCAGTAAATTAATGTATGGTATTTTTTTTATATGACCTTGATGAGCTCCATGAATTCTTTTACCGTTTTTGTTTGTTTATCTGTGTTTAGTCATTTTTCCTCTATAAGTTTTTCCAGAAATAAACTCAAACATTAAGCAACACATTCCGTTTTTAATATTCAGACGTTTTGTTGGACATTTTAGTAACTTTGGAGACTTTAACATCATACATCAGTTTCTGTGAGGATATGTGCATCCCCACCAGGTCATTTGTATCATTCAATAATGATAAACTGTGGTCATGGACATTGTTTTTGCCAGCTAACAAACAATAGCTAGCAGGATCACCAAACACCCCAATTTTTTTGCTAAATAGTGCATGTATGTATAACTACATAGCACATATGGGATTCACGTGATAAAAGAACGAACGCCTCAGACGGGGTAAACTCTTCAATTCTGTTTTCTGTACATAACCTACAGAGATTTTGTGATACGTTGCCAGTAGAATGTAAACTAATCACTCTTTGAGGCGACTCGTGCTTCTGAGTCACAACAAAGACTCGTTCAAATAAACAAATCGTTCATGAATGACAAGGAAGAAACATTAAGAAGGAACCAGACCCCAAAGGGGAATCCATCCTCATCTATGTGTGAATAGGTGTGCAGCACAGGTTCCCTATGATAACCAGGCATTCCATCCTGCCTCATGTTCAGTGATCCCAGGATCAGCTCAGGATTAGATAATCAGATAAATCTGATTGCTTGCATAGTACAAAAGTAATGATCTGGAATGCAAGGAAATGTGTATTCAGACAGACAGAGGTAGACAGCCAGAACACATGTAAAGAAAGTGTATTTTATAGAATTGAATGCGTGACGCTTAATAATAACGCGTTTCTATGCTTTTATAAGCTCGCCTGCTCGTTCATGCAAGTTTCCACCCAGGAAATCATGTAGCATCAACACAAAAAAAATCATCTTCATAATCAAACTTCCTGGAATGTGTACACCAAAGGACATTGATATTATATCTTAGCTTTTTTTATAACGTAAACGCTTCAGAGGGCACAGCACCCATTGACCTCTCTGTGAACCAAAACACAACCAGCTGCTTTCTTCTTCTCCTCAGCCCTCAGAGACGCCTGGTCTCCAACTATGCTGACTCTCCCATTATAATAGATGACTTCTAGCATGCATAAGTAGAGCAGAAACCTTCCATTGCAAAGCATGGGTATAAAAACCATCTGTGTGGTGCACAGCATGGGTTCGGGTGAATGGTATTTACTATGCGGAAAGAAAAATATGCTTGTTTTGGTTTGTAATGCTCTGTTCAGGCTGAAGTCAAGAGCAACAGTAGAACTGAAGACCCAGCATGGCTAGGGGTAGAGAAGCAGTGGAACTGAAACTCAGCTGCTCTTATACATGCAAGATAAAGCCATTCTGTTGTAGAATAAGATGAGAGATTGGCAGGGTTCCCCCATTTTGGAAAAAAATGGAATTTGATTTGAGTGATTTCCAGATCTGGATTAGTATGGAAACACTGAGTATTGAAAAATGCCATACAATTGCCCTATTTTTAAAAAAAAAATATAAAATGAAAAAATTAAAGTAGAAGAACATAAGGGCCTTGCATAAGGGCCTGTTCATGGCAGATTCCATGTGCTGGGATTTGAACTCACTACCTTCTTATAAGAAATCCAATCTCTTAACCACTGGGCTACCAATTCCTTAATTTTGAAATAAAACAAAGAGGATTTGATTGGAAAGAACTCGGAGAACTTGGAGTCCCATGTGGTTTTTGCTTTGTCCTAGATAACCTAAATCCTCAGCTAAGGCTCTTGAGTAAGAGCAGGAGAAGAAGACGGGGAGGTGTCTGGTGCAAAACCTTTGTCACTAGTGTAAGAAAAATGTAAAAGGAATTTGTAAGAACTTAACTGAAATGTGGACCTTCAAGCATGGATTTGCCCCAATAATTGAGATATCTTTTGTTTCAAAGTGTATTTCTGATGCAACAATAAAACTATTTAATCAAGTTATAATTTACTAATATATTTTAAACAAATGTAAAACACTGACTGGCTGAAATCACGGAGGTGAGGAGGCCCATGGTGCAGTCAGGGTTCACATTCATCCCAAAGGTTTTCAATAGGGTTGGAACTCAGGAGATCTTCCACTCTTACCCATGTAAAGCATATCTACATAGAGCTGGTTTTGTGTACATGGGCATTGTCATGCTAGAACTCGTTTGGGTCTTCTAGTTCAAGTGAAGGAGAGCATTTTCATGCCACATCTAGAGGCGTCATAAACAATTTTGTGCCTCCAACATTTTTGTGGAAAAACAACAAGTCAGTTGTCTCAATCCATTTCCTCCAATTGTATATAAACATTCATATAAAGGGAAATCTATTAATGACAAGGAACTGGAAGAAAGAAAATTTAATTTGTTTGCAATTTCATGAAAACGAAATGAAACCAGAACATTCTTTGGCCGGAAAACATTTGGAATGTTACAAAAAGATGACACTGGATAGTTTGGCCATATTTATCTTTCCTGTTGATGAAAGTTGTACCAAATAAACAACTTTCTTCATGTTTTTTTCGCTTTTAGGCGTAGATCCTGTAGCTGTGGAAAGCACTGGTGTTTAATTAAGCCAACACTTGTTTAAACACGCTTGGACTTCTGAGATGTTCCTCCTCAGAAGCAGCTGCTGCAGACATCCTCTGAAGCAATCTGTCCCATTATTTGTCTCCTCGGAGCACTTTTGCTGGGGAAATGCTGTACAGGGCACGGCAAGGCCCAGCGAAGATCTGCTCAAATTGCCTGCTGTTATTCAGACAGCGCAAGCCCACTGTGGATTCATTAGTTCTTGGACTCTCAGGCTGGACATCTGTGGGTGGTTCTTTAATACTATAGGGGAAGATGAAACAAGATAGTGGCCACGAAGTGGAGCAAATTCATACAGGCTTCTACTAAAACTCTATTCCAAATGCATAATATACATCAATATTTACAGAAGGAAAGTTATGTGTATTCAGAAATGGGTTATGTGCCAGTCTTAGAGTTCAGAGTTCAGATGAATGAATATAAATGAATGTTACCAGTTTGTCACAATGGTTAAGGACCACATTTCTACAATAATGAACCACCACTTTGATAGAACACCTCAAGAATCAAGAAACGATAATAATTAGACATTAGGTGCCACCAAGATGCGTTCTAGGGTTGATTAGGAGTCTGGTTCTTCTCAAGGTTCCTGCCTTATATCACCTCATGGAGTTTTCCCTGCTATTGATGATACTGGTTTGCTCATTAGGGATAAACATATAAGTACTAATATAGAAACAGTGGTGAATAAAACAAACCATGTAGTTGAATCAATTATTCCAGTAAAAGTGTTCATTTTAAACTTTCACTTGTGTAAAAGTACAAAAGTTTTTGCCTTCAAATGTACCTAAGGTCCCAAAGTACTATGATTTATTATAACTATAATGTTCCTTTCATCATTTTTGTCACAAGACTCTTTACTTAATCACCTCAGTTGATGTGTAAAGACTCGAATGTGACTCTCAGCACACTGATTTATTAATAGAATGATATTAATGACTCAAACACTGATTGATGTCTATTACAATTATCATGAGTCCAAAACCTTCTTTTCGACTATTTCGAAGTAATAAATAAATAAGGTGTTGTGGTGAGTTCGAGTCTGGAGTTTCTTCATTATTTATTCCTCTCTAAATGTTCTGCTTGATGTTGAACTGATGCTAAACTGTATGTTGGTGATCAGTAGATACATCAAGCACCAATCAAAACGAGTTTAAAACCGATCCTGATTGGTGACTCGCTGCATGTTCGAGCAGTTACGTTTTATTTATTTTTTTATCCCATAAATTAAAAAGGAACGACTGATTTTTCAAAATGTAGTTTATTTTTGATCTATTGAAGTTAAAGTTTTCCCAGATGGAAATATTTTAAAAAGGTAAAAAAAAAAAATTATACTTTCATTACATTTACTTTGTTATTGCCTACCACTGCATATTTATGCATATTTTATAACATGTTTATTTCTGTAAAGCTGCTTCAGAACAGTGTCCGATGTTAAGAGCCTTGTCGAGGTCCCAAATTGGCAGCTTGGTGATACTGGAGCTGAAACCACAGACTAGAGCCTTAACCACTGAGCTATAACCTCCTAGGCAACCCAGAAAATAGCACTTGATCCAGCACATCAGCTAACAGATCATTATATGCTCACCTTGATGAAAACACAAGGCAGAAACTCAAGGACATTAGAGGTGTGCATGGGATGTTTTTCCCTGTTTTTAATCCCATTTTATAATTTGACAGATTGCTAAAATGGGAGCCTCATTTTTTTATGTTCATTTGATGCATAACTGAAGTCTGAGTTTTCTTTGCCCTTTTATCATGTGTGTGTCCTATGAAAATGAGTTGATGATGATGATGATGGAAAGCACACATCAGACACAGCACCCAGCACCGAGACGAAAAAAAAAGAAAAAGAAAAATACAAGTGGATGTTGGCGAAAACAAGGAAACCTCTCTGCGGCTGTGTGAAGTGCACTCGTGAAATTGCATCTGCCAGAATTATTGACAATTTGCGAGATGCCTGTGTGCATTCTGATATTTTTCCAATTTCAATCCTCGAATGAAAGCCACATAATTTGTGTTCCATGACTCTCTGCCAATTTCTCCCTGACAAAGCATCGCATTCATGCTTGTCTTCTGACAGTTCGGTTCACGAATCGGCAACAATACGCCGCTCTCCTTGTTATGCACCTTGTTGCTTTTCCAGATAACGAGAGCCTATGTGACGCTTTGGTGCGGCAACAACAACGAGCGACCGATATGACATTATCAACGTTTATGACATTTTTAAGCGAGAGAAATGTCACCGAATCAGGTGATTTTCAAACAATTGCAAAATGGAGGAGGCTGTAATTGAAATGTGAGTAATAGCACCATGAGTGTGGCCCATGCTTCTCTGCCAGTGAGGGAAATCAAAGACAAGGCGGTGAGGTTATTCAGCCCTGAGATAAGGTGTCACACGGGGCGCGATGTACATGAAAATAAATGCGAGAGTCAATAAGGATGTGGTTTCCAAGAAAACAAATACGATTCAGAGACAATAGCTCAGTCAGGAGCCCATGCACATTAATGAAAAAGGATAAGATGATGCCAAATATTTGCACTAAGGCAACCGGCATGGCAGCTCGATAACCTTCTAGAGCCTCGCTCTAACAATTGGTCCGCCAAGAGAAAAATGCTTCTTACTGATGTGGAAACAACCAATGTCTACATTTTTGCCAGCTAATAAGAATCCCAAAGGCATTGGGACTCATACAATTGCAGTCAGAAGAAAGCACTCATGGCTGAAAATTTCATAAGATTTTACATTTACATTTTTGCCATTTTATCCAGACTTGCAACTGAGCAGTTAAGGGTTTTGAGGGCTTTGCTTAAGAGCCCAGCAGTGGTAGGGATTTGTACCCGTGACCTTCCTCTCCAAAGATCAACGGGCTTAACCACCAACCTCTCAGCTCCACCAAAATGTAGTTGTAAGTGGTCAAATAATTTTTCCTTCTCTTAAACTAACACAAACCTGTTCCTGCATGACCATGTCTTTGTACCCAGAATCAGCTCCATGATCTCCTACCAGAGAGTTTTCAACCCTATTGAACTCTTTCGGGATAGATTTTTCATGCACCCTAGGCCTACTCACCTACATCAATATCAAGACTTTGCTAAGTCTGAGTCTAAATAAACAATTTTCACAAGCTCACTTCAACGTCTAGCATCTTCCCAGAAGAGTGAAGGTTATTAAAACAGCAAATGTGGAATGAAATGTTCAAAGGCGGCAACAGGGAAAGAGAGAACGATACATTATTCGGCAAGACTAACTCGAGGGACCAATGGGATATAACCACCACACCACCACCAACAAACATGAGTCAATGCATAAATATAGGGGTGGCAACATCATCCAAACATCCCAGTTCACCGAAAAACTACATAACCATGATCTCTCCAGGTCTGTTCCTTCACATAACGCTCATTTATACGGTGTACACAACTGATGATGAAGGTTTTCCCTTTCTTGAATCACTTAAAGGTTCTTAAAAAGATCATAATGTGTTCCCATATCAGAACATGCTCCACATTATATGGAATATATGTTCCTTTAATTATCCAATAAAGCAACCCTTTATGTCTTCTTTTTTTTTCTCAGTTTAAGCATTAGGTAATGAGTCCTGCTTTATGTATTAGAGCAGAGAATTCTCCAATGGGCAGGGAAATCAGTCATCTGTGTAGTAAAGGGTGACTCCACGACTGGGCTTCGTTTCAACTGATCATGGCCCCTCAAACGCCCTTGATGATCCGGTGCAAAGTTAATTAGACGCTTTTATACTGAAGGTCTGGGATGTCAAAGCAAAAGAAAACGCCTGCCATTTTTATGTATGAAAAGGCTTTGTAAATTATTTTTAGTAGAAAGGGTCACCAAACAATTGATCTCAACCAAGTACCAGGCTGTGAAAGTGTTGCCATCAGGTCTCAAGAACATTTTGAAAAAATATTATATCAATATGCCACTATCCAAATTTACATACATGATTTACATACATTAATTTTTTTTATTCCTCTTATGCCATGAGGCTCGTTGGGCAGCAGGGGTCTGCAAGATTAATTGCCGTTTTCATAGCAGTTTTGTTACGGGCTCGGGTTGCCAGCACAACACCCCACGCTTGTCTATTCTCAGCCAAGCTTGGGGCCATATATGGTGGAGTACTTTATCCACCAATCCCATATCTGCGCACCCATGGGAAATTAGGGCCTTGCTCAAGGATTTGATTGGTAGCCTGAAATGGATGGGACTCAAACACACAACCCCTGGATCCAAAGTCTGATACTACTATTGTTTTTTTGTTTTTTTAATGAAGCTGGTCCATGGTGTACAAATAGTTGGAGTGCCTGCTTTAGAAATTTTAGCACATTTATTGCACCGAACTGTGCATTTAATTTATGGCATTTGGCCGACGCCCTCGTCCAGAGCAACTTACATTTATTTGTGTGGATGTTATATTAACTTATGACCTTGAGGTCTGGTACCTAAACCACCAAGCTACCACCTCTCACTTAGGCAAGATATTGTTTTGAATGCGACATTTTTTTAATTATTATTATTAGGGAGAAAAATCAATCCAAAGCAGGAAGCAAACAGTTTTTCGGCAGATGTCTTCTTTGATTTCCTGCAAGGCTCATGAAAGTTACTCTCCCAAAAAAAACATCACAATACTTATATTTTGTTAGGCTATCTTTACATAATCTTATTGCGGTTTCCTAAAGATATTAACAGTTTATTCGGTTAAATTTTCAATACTGCAAAAACGCTAAATTCAATAAACAGTCTTTGGATTTCAATAGGCAAAAAAAGACGTTTGGATTTTTTTGCCTGTAGGCAAATCCGATTGCACCGTGACTATTTGATTTGTGCGAGACAGCAGCAGGTACACAAATGAAGAAAACATTTCGAGGCCCACAACTTGTTGAAAAAACATATTCAAAAATTGATGTGTTGGACACGTTTTTGCCTTCATAATAAAGACAGACAGACACAACAATATCAGAATGCAATAGTGTAAAAAAATCCCTTAGCCAGCACATAAAACTTTTGGACTTATAGAGCTAAATGTTTGGCTAAAAGTTTAATTCAGACATATGACTGACTCAGGAAGCTTGTGACGCTTGAGTCACATTTTATTTTTGAAAACATTGTAAGAAGAGGACATGTGGGAGACTCCCATTTCCTGCTACTCTCTTGCTGCTTTTGAAAAGCCCTTCACGATCGATATGAAGTTCTCGGCACCTTATCAAATGATGGTGTTTAGCAGAACATTCTTGTTTGGCTTAATAACAGTGTAATATGAGGTCATGCTGTAAAGACTATAACTACAACTGCTTTAATATACTGCACATGTTTCTGGGGGAGTCATGTGTCCATTTCATCCAAACTGGAATTCAGGTGTTCAATGAATTTCAGAGAATCGTCCTGGCAGAGTTTGAAACATATAGCACTTAGACCTTGTGTGTGTCCAGATTGAAATGATTTGATTTAAAGTGAAACCAATCACACATGATCACACAGCATGGTCAAGCTGGTGGCCGAGACTTACCATCTGGCTAAGCTTCTGTACCAGCTTGACCAGCTCAGCCTGTGTTCTGGCAGCTGGGAAATCAAGGTGTACATTTCATTATATAGAACCTTCTAGTGAAGTTCCAGAAGAGTTCATGTAGAAATATTATCTAATCTCCAAAATCATGAAATAAATACTTTTCAAAAAATCTCCACCAAATTTTTTTTACTGGCTTGTTTTTATGTTGAAGCAGGCTCCATTAAGTTATGATGATGATGATGATGATGATGATGATGATGATGATGTTGGTGATGATAATAAACCATCATTTGAAGCTCAATAAAATGTGACACATATGGACAATAGCCAACATCATTGAAAGCACTGACCTGCACCTATTACACCCAAGTGGACAACTCAGGATCGAGCAGTTGAAAGAAAGAAAGAAAGAAAGAAAGAAAGAAAGAAAGAAAGAAAGAAAGAAAGAAAGAAGAGAAGGAATGAAGAAAGAAAGAAGGAAAGAAAGAAAGAAAGAAAGAAAGAAAGAAAGAAAGAAAGAAAGAAAGAAAGAAAGAAAGGAGGTAAGGAAAGAAGAAAGAAAGAAAGAAAGAAAGAAAGAAAGAAAGAAAGAAAGAAAGAAAGAAAGAAAGGAGGGAAGGAATGAAGAAAGAAAGAAGGAAAGAAAGAAAGAAAGGAGGGAAGTAATGAAGAAAGAAAGAAAGAAAGAAAGAAAGAAAGAAAGAAAGAAAGAAAGAAAGAAAGAAAGAAAGCTGGTAAAAATAGTTAGATTTAGGAATATATTTGTTCAGTATTTTCAGATCAGAAAAATCCAAATGTAAAATTAAGACTATTTTAAGGCATGTTTTTACTCATTTCAAGCTTTTTTAAGCACAATTGTCTGCCAACAGACAATTATAAGACCATTTCAAGCTTGAAATGACCAAAAGAATCTATAAAATTGGGTTTAATAATCTTGTACTTGGTTTATGGTGATCTTATAGTAGATATATACTCGCTACATTAAACATTAGCTACGTTAAAGATCTTTCGCTCTTATTTTCTTTTTCTTTTTTTTGTTCCTGATCTGCTTAAATCAAAGTAAGGAAAGAAAGCTAACACCACTCATGAGGTTAATTCAAAACGGAATTGTAAGCCGGAGTAAAAGATATTATTCATGCTAATAAAACAGTGACATCCATTTTACCCACTGTCATACTTCACTTTAAGCGAGTCGTCCATTCGAAACTTTCGGCTGCTAAATTGCCTGGAGCGTTCCATGAGCCGTTTTAATATCCGGAATTAAAAAAGAAGAGAGTCATTGCACGTGGCATCCAGAAGCGTTGTACTTCACTCGAGAAGATGATCACATCATTTCAGCTCATTCTGTTGGTGCAATCCAATAACGTTACACACTACTGAGTGGTAATGCTATTAAATCTCACACACACACACACACACACACACAAATGGCGTAGCTGTAACCAACCCAGGACACATATTTAAAAATTCAATTACACTAACTTCCCTTTCTTTGATTATATTCCCGATTACTTTACCATAAAGTGACGGGGGGGGTTGAATACTGTATAGATCCAATCATTCATAACTCATGGCTTCGCCTCACCGCCGTTTTCATGGAGTTTGCCGTTCGCCTCAGAATCGCTGCTTTGGGATGTTGCCATATGGCACTGTGGTTTGGAAAACGCTGTATGACAGAGTGTGTTGGAAAAAATTTCCAACTGGTGCATCAAAGACTGTCCATGCACACAGATTGCCTTGTACAATATGTCGAATAGTGACATGGAACTAAGCGACCAAAGCAGCAGTGTCTTCCTGTGGGACTGGAACTAATTACATGCTTTTCCTTTTATATAATTATTTCTGCACCTGTTAATAATATGTTCTCTTTGGTTCAGTTTCAATGTGGTTGTTTGAAGGACGAGATCAATAGATTAGAGATTAGGTGAAACTCTATATTGGTTGGAAGGAAAATGAAGAGCCTTCCGGTCCTTCAGAGATAAGATTGGACTCATTCTCTATAGAAAAGTGATTAATGAAAGGTAAAAAAATCTGTCATTAGGCCTCCACAAGCCTCAAGAAGACCTTCACCGTCCCTTATCTTGAAGTCTATCTCAGAACGATGGATACTATTCAGCTTGTTGAAGGTCTGCCTGATCTCTCATCGTCTTTCATTGATCTTCTTCCACTCAAAACACCTCGAACGACTCGTTGCAGCATCGCCGTAAACTGAGTGAATCATGTCAAACGTCTCTGTGGCAGATTTGTCCAGTTTCATGCAGAATTTTACATTTGCTCTTTATTCTAACCTGCTGTCCATGATGAAATCACAGACCTGCTCAGAATAGCATCAGTTGCACGGCTCTCGATATACACGGTCGGTGCTCCCTGTGACTGCGCATGCAGCCTTGTGCTGCCATCTGTTGGCGAGTTACAGAACTAGTTTAAAAATTTTAGTGAGCTCAGCTCCACTACCTCCTGAATAAATGTTCAACTGGATTGAGCTCAGCACCTGGAAAAACCATGATACACCAAGTCATTACACCAATATGTGGTTCTTCTTCAATCCAAAGCCACAAAGTTTAAGGAGAATGTATGCCAAATACGGTCTTTGATGGAGTTCCCATTATCTTTCTCTAAACCACTGAGGTCATATCTTATCTACAAATAGCTGAGATTGATGAAGGTTTTTATTCCAACCCAACACAAGATCAATAGATTAAAGATCAGGTATGACACCATATTGTTTGAAATGAGGAGTTACAGCCATATGTTTATTATTTTTTATTTTTTTGATGGAGAGGGGGGGTGGGATAAGACTCAATTCTTTATCAGTAGACAGGTGATTAATAAAAGAAGAGCTTCATGGCCTATTGTCTTGGATTATTTTCTTCATGTGTCTCTGGAACCAAATCTTAAAATCAAGTAAGTGTATATTTCATAATACTCTTGACCAAATTTGGCCAAAATACGGTACATGGTTCTTCCTAAATCTGCTGTCACAAAGTTGGGAAAACACAACTGTTAGAATATATATATATATTTTAGGGAAAAATAGTCTTTGTTTGCTTTCTCATTATCCCAGTCCTGATGCATACCTTCACTACTAATCTTAAATCTATATCAGACTCTTTCCCTAAACCAGAGTATCAGATCTTATCCACAAATAGCCAGGGTGGATGAAGGGTTTTATTCCAACCAAGCAGGAACCATAGCTGGTAGTCAATTAAAGGACAAGATCAATAGTAACCAGGTGAGATCAGGTATGGCCCTTTAGAGATAAGGTTGGACTCCCCTCTTTATAGGCAGGTGATTAATGAACAAACAGAAAAGCTTCAGTGCACCTTGGTATTGATTCCACAAATCTCAGGTACTGTATTGGAACTGCAGATACCAGTCCTCCAAGAGATCCCACTGATTAGTCTTGAATAAGGGTGTTTAATCTCTTAGAAACATTCAGTTGAATTCGAACAGTACAGTAAAATGTCTTTGTGTGCTAAACTATAACATTCTCCATTTATTTGAACTTGGAGACTGTTCCATCATGGCAATATCTTTGTACACAAAACTCCATGAAGTTTATCCACAGTGTAGCATCACATTTTCTTTTATCAAGAGTCTATAAACATCTGGGAACTGAGGAAGCCAATTGATAGAGTTTTGGAAGAGGAATGTTGTACCATCCTTGCCCAATATAGGATTCTAACTAAACAGTCCTGGGTCTTCTTTGGGATATTGTTTAAATATGCACCAAATATTTTCACCAGATAAAAGCCAAGCCACTACGAAGCTACGCTATTGTAATTGATGCAGTATGCAGTTTAGCATTTTTCTGCTGAAATATTTATGGGCTTTGTTTAGAAAGACATCATCTGTATGGAATAATATTCTGCTCTAAAACCTGGATACATCTTACAGCACTGATGGAGCTATTCCAGATGTGCAAGCAGCTCATTTTATAGGCACTAATGAGCCCCTATACCATTAAAAATGCAGGTTTCTAGAGGGTTCCTCTCCTCTTTATTCCGGAGGATCCGTCGCCAATGGTTGCCAAAAAAAAGAATGTAAAATTTTGATTTGTTTGACCACAGTTTTCCATTTTGCCATTGATCATTTTAAATGAGCTTTAGCCCAGGGAAGATGGTGGAGTTTCTGGATTATGTTTATATATAAATTCTTCTTTGATTTTTGAAAATATTACTGAGACCATGCAGTGATGTCCATCACAGAATCATACCTGCTTTTAATGCGGTGCCACCTGAGAGCCTTAAGATCACAGGCATCCAATATCGTGTTCTTTTTGATGATATTATGTACTGTAAATAATGAGATATTTGAAGTCTTTGCAATTTTACGTTAAGGAACATTTGTAGATGCAGCTTTTCACAGATTGGTGAACCTCTGCCTCTCTAAGACTTTTTAATACCAATTACCTTACTGACCTGCTCCTAATTAACCTAATTAGTTCTTCCAGCTATTTTTTGTTGCCTTTGTCCCAACTAATTTTTGTTGCCTTTTTGACACATGTTGCTGCCATCAATTTAAAAATTACTGATTTCTTTCTTAAAATGGTACAAGTTTAAACACTTTCTATTTACATTTTACACAGAGTCCCAAAGTTTTTTGGAAATGGGGTTGTATAAGAACATTCCAATAGTGTATTTTGTGTATATTTAGAGTCATTAGACTCTTCTTTTTTTTTTTTTTGTAGTGCCTCTGCCCTCAAATAGATTTTCCATACTGAGAGTGGCTTGAGAAGTTTGAAGAGATACACAAGGCAGTCATCTTGTTGCTGGAAGGAAAGGTAAGGCGAAAGGAGCGCAAGCATGACCCTTAGCAGTGAGATAGAAATAAAAATAAAAAAAACACGAATACATGCCGGGGGGTAGTTGAATATTTTCCGAATGATACCATGAAAACTCAAACAGCAATTTTGCCTGAAACGCTGGTTGTGAAACTTTGCTATGAATAAGATTATCCTTATCTGGTTCAGACCTCGCACCGCTAAAGTCGGCGCTATCAGTAGCAGAAATGTTCATTCTGCGTATTTTCGCTCCGGTTTGACACTCTGACGGAGGTCCAGTGCTGGATCAAAGACCGCTCGACTTTAAAACCCATGACAAACGAGGCAAGCGACCGATAAGGCCATGTTTATCTGTCTGCGTGCTGTTTCCTGGCTTCGGCGCCGGAGATAGCATCACACATCAGCATGACGAGCACAAACAGACAAACCCAAATCTGCCGCGAGAGCATTCGGCATCTTTCAGCCTCACCGAGCAGCCAGAAAAACAACTCATTTAGAGGTTTTAACAGCGTGCCTTACATCATCCCCCTCCCGTCTGCGCCGCTCTACAGTTGCAACGTCTTTGAAATATTGATTAGCATTTTAATGGCTTGTTGCGTTTTTCGCCTGCAAGGCTTTCTGCATGAAAACAGAAGCTCAGACACCTTATTAAATCCAGTTTTAGTGCCGTGAACCAATTCGGAGCATGTTACTGAGAAGCAGGTATGGGGTTCAGGGATCTGCTGCTGCGGGAAATCAATCAGTCAAGTTCTTATATGATTATCATATCGCATGATTAAAAATGTAATCCCTATTAATTATTATTGCAAGGAATAAAACTCTTGGTGGCGTGGTGTTAGAGATCAATAACCAGTGCTGAATAAGCAATTTGGCTGAATAAATATTTGCCTTCAACAGCAAATGCCAAACTTTTTTTATTTCTTCATAACATAGCAATTTGCCAGAGATTCAATTCTTTTTTTTTTTTTTTCAGTCTTTACAGTAAAAGTCGTTTCTGTTCAAACTGTCCATATAGCACTCTCCGGCCTTAAAAATAAAAATAATATGTATTATTATTATTATTATTATTATTATTATTATTATTATTATTATTATTATTTAAAAAATATATATTTAATTATTTTGTATTTTTATTTTTTTTTATTAATTAATTAATTTATCTTATTGAACAAAGTAAAATATTGTTGAACCTGGGTTGCCAGTTGTTGAAATGAACGGTAACAAAATAAAAAAAACATATGTACTCTATTCTAATATCCTGTACAGTATAAAATAACAATAATCCTAAGAACTGGGAAACATTAGAGGTGAAGGTTAACTGTCTTGAACAAGGATCAATTAATGGCAGTTTGGAGATGCTGAGATTTTGACCACATGAACATCTGTCAAACATCTGTTACAACTGATCGCTGCATATTCTGATGCTTTGAATTCACAAACTGTACATTTTACAACGTTTACAAAATAAATAAGGCAATATTCCACTTCATGTTAGAAAAATATGTAAATGTTGAAATTTTTACTTTATTTTTCAAGTCTCTGTATTTTATAAAATGATTAGCATTTTAGGGAATTTTGACATCACAACATTTTAGTGTGCAATTGTTTTTAATTTACTTATTAATTATTTTAATTATACTGTACTAATTATACTCATTATTTTAGTTTTTACTGTAAGAATTAGATTTTTACTTCAAATCGATTTACTTCTGTTCTTTAAGTTCTACTTTAAGTTCTGGAGTAAGGGTTCTCTCACTGTGTGTCTATAGAAAACTTTGCTCCTTATGTCGGTCTGATGTGCAAAAGAATGGAACGCTGAACTGTATCCATTATTCAGTTGTCATAGATCACCAATTTTACTTTTCATACTCCATTCCAAAGTAAAAAGAAATGGGAAAGGAAAACTTTTTTAGAAGAGATACGGTATATACATTAATATAAGCAAAAGATTTGTACTTTTATCTAACTTCAGACGTGCAGGTCACTCTTAGTGCCGGTCCCAAGCCCGGATAAATGGGGAGGGTTGCGTTACGAAGGAAATCCAGCGTAAAATATGTGCCAAATCGAATATGCGGATCACGATCAGAATTTCGTACCGGATCGGTCAAGGCCCGGGTTACCAACAACCAAGGCTGGTATCGTTAGCCAACAGGGTACCAGTGGAAATTAGGCTACTGTTGACCATAGGAGGAGAAGGAGAGGAGGAAGATGTCTACAGAGACGGCAGGGAAAGGAGAAGTATAGCAGAGTGGTGGTTCGTGTTGGTACTTTAAATGTTGGTACTATAACTGGTAAAGGGAGAGAGGGAGCTGATATGATAGAGAGGAGAAAGGGAGATATGTTGTGTGTTTAGGAGACCAAGTGGAAAGAGCGTAAGACCAGGAACATTGGAGGTGTTTAAACTGTTCCATCATGGTGTGGGTGGAAATAGAAATGGTGTAGGGGGGATTCTGAAGGAAGAGTACAGTAAGAGTGTAGTGGAGGTGAAGAGATTTTCTGATAGGGTGATGAACATGAAGTTGGAAGTTTAAGGGGTGATAAGCTTGGTGGTGGTGAAGAGGTGCTGGATAATTTGGCAATTAGTGCAGACTACTACTGCAGAGACAGCTGGAAAGGTACTTGGAGTGACATCTGGAAATAGAAAGGAAGACAAATAGACGTGGTGGTGGAATGAGGAAGTGCAGGAGAGCAGAAGGAGAAAGAGGTTGGAGAAACAAAATTGGGATCAGCAGAGAGATGAGAAAAGTAGACAGGAGTACAAGGAGATGCAGCAGCAGGTGAAGAGGGATGTGGTGAAAGCCAAGGAAAAGGCATATGAGGAGCTGTAGGAGAAGTTGGACACTAAGGAAGGAGAAAAGGATTTGTAGCGATTGGCCAGGCAGAGGGACCGAGCTGGGAAGGATGTGCTGCAAGTTAGAGCAATAAAGGATGGAGATGGAAATGTGTTGACTAGTGAGGAGAGTTTTAAGAAGATAGAGGAAATATTTGAGCAGCTAATGAATGAGAAAAATAAGAGAGAGAGAAGGTTGGATGGTGTGGAGATGGTGAAGCAGGAAGTGGATAGGATTAGTAAGGAGGAAGTGAGAGCAGCGATTAAGAGGATGAAGAGTTGAAGGTGGGTTGAACCAGATGACATACCGGTAGAAGCGTGCAGATGTTTAGGAGAGATGCAGTGGATTTTTTAACCAGGTTGTTCATCAAGATTCTGGAAGGTAAAGAGAATGCCTGAGGAATGGAGAAGGAGTGTGCTGGTACCGGTTTTTAAGAACCTTGTGTCAATTCTAGAATGTTTGCTTTGACCCATGTTTTGACCTTGTATTATGGATTCACCTGCTTTATGCGTTCTTGTTTCTGACCCCAGGCCATGATTATAATCTTTGGAAAAAAATATCAATAAATTGATATTTACAAAGCTGTCACCTCTGGTTCTCATAAGATAATGCTCTTCAGAGCATCCTAAAATCGAAGTTTTCAATGTTCCTCTGTTCCACTGCATATCTTTCTCCACAATCCATGCAGCTGGTTAGTCATGGCATTTAAACCGGGATTTATGGGACGTTAGTATGTATTTTTAAACACTTTTAATGCATTTACATTCTCATTAATATTGTGTCTGGATAAAAGTATAAGGAAACCTGCCTTTTTCAGCCATATGTATCCAGATGTGGTTATTGCAGCAAGTTTGGTGGAACAACAACATCTCCACAAGCATCCTCCAAAATGTAGTGTAACATCTTCGTGGAAGAGTGGAGGTTATTATAACAGCAAATGGGGATTAAAGCGATACTCAAAATTCACATCTTAGGTCTGATCTCTACAAACTTTTCCCATATAGTGTATGAGTAATGATACGAAGTTTTCTGATGGTGTCTACTGGGTTTGATTTTCTGCTGAGATGTTTTCTACATGGATTTCTTAAGATAAATTGCCAGTCGGTGTGAGCGAGTGTACACACAATGCCCACGGGTCCCATTCATCCCATGCATGCTCAGAATTAGTCGCTTATTGAAGATGAATGATTGATTTTACTATCTGATCTGCAAGTGTATTCATCATCCGCATCCGTGATTGCATCAGAACCTGGCTCTGGAGTGACCGCATATGCGACCCGCTCATAAACATTTTCCATTAAACTGCGATAAATATTTCAACCACACCAGATGATTCGATTTCTACCGTTTTTTTTTTTCAACAAATATATTCAACATCTGCAGAACATTTTTTTTCGTATTACTTATTTATTAAAAGCACATGATAATTTCAAGTCTGTCTTGTCACTCAGGCGTGCGGTTACAGCTGTACACGAGCACCGAGTGCTGATGGCACTTCATTTGATACATTGTGCAACGCAGGGGAAATTTTAATGGTCCTTCTGTCATTCGGTTATTAATTCAGTCGGAAAACCTTGCAACATCTTTCCACCACACGGAGCTTTCGGAGTTCGGCGTATACTGTACAGCTGTGGAAGGGTAATGATTAATATCCCAGTACCCAGTGCTCAACAAAAATATCATGTTTTTTTGAGTTTAAGATTATTATATAACAAATAGAAGCCTACGGAGTGTCTTGCTAGGCATTTTATGTTGTTTTTTTATGGTTTGTTTCAAAGTTGCTGAGTAACTTTACCAGCTAACATGGCACAGTGCGTCAGTGCGAGAACATACAAAGAAAGAAAGAAAGAAAGAAAGAAAGAAAGAAAGAAAGAAAGAAAGAAAGAAAGAAAAAAAGAAGTTTTTATATATTTTTTAATATTTTGACAAACTCACTTTGTCAAAATATTCTCACTATATGGACAAACGTATTGGGACACATGACCTTTTCTGCCATATATGATTCTTCTCCAAATTGTTACCACACAGCTGGAGGCACAAAAGTGTATAGGATGCGTTCACTTCAACTTCGAAACCCAAACCTGTTTCAGCATGGCATTATTTTCGTTTCCTTTCGGAAATTCCGTTGGTCTAATGTTATGTCGCTCAGCTTTTTGTCTTGAAGATTGTGAAACCAGGAAAAAACAGGAAAAATCCATAAATTAGCCGCTTCGTTGTTTAAGCCCCGGGGTTTAAACGGGAAAAAAAAGTAGCGGGAAGCCAGGAAAATACAATATATATATATATTTTTTTATTTATTTTTATTTATTCAATATATATATATATATTTTTTTTTATTTATTTTTATTTATTTTTTATTTTTTTTTGTTTTGTTTTGCAAATGTATTGCAGCAAATGCAGTGATGTTTCTCCTCCTGTAGCGACAAAAAAAAAATTAACAGGATGGTGAGCCTGAGACACACTATTGAACATTTCCAGCATCTACTGTATTACACGAAAGCAAGTGATCCATGGAGCAGACCTTAAGTTTTTCATAAATATCAGCGTGAGATGTTTATGGAGATCTGGCTCAATTATCAACGCTTGTCTAATCAGAAGCCGTGTATAATTAATTGAATATGTCAAAATATATTTTTATATCCCATATTTATTCCAAAAAAGTAAATAAAATAAATAACAAGCTATCTTCTGGGCCAGGTAAAGCTTTCACACTGTGCAAGTGCTGAGACTTTGTTAGAGATGACAGAATGAGTTATGCACAGATGATAGCATCATGGCAGCGCTCGGATGAGTCGAATCTGAAGTGGTCCAGGTGTACAGGTATAATTTCTCCATGCTATGGATTGGAAATCAGTTTGGTTGGAAATGAAAGAATAAATAAAAGAAACTCACCAGACAGAGCCGTCTGTTGGATTTCTATAAAAAGTAACGAATAACAGATGTTCAGGTTTAACAGTTTTTTGTTTATTTTATTTTTTTATCTACAAATGGAAATGAATGCGTGAATGAAATCTCACTATGTGACATACACTATATGGACAAAAGTATCGAAACATGACTTTTCCATCCATAATGCAGTTCTTCCCATAAATTCAGGTCGCACAGTTGTTTTTGCATTTGGTTTTAAGAAATCCACTAGAACTTCTAGACCCAAATCTGTTCTAGCATGACAATAACCTCGTGCATAAAGAATCTAAATGAAGATATGCTTTACATGGGTTGGAGTGGAAGATGTCCTGCTCTAGAGCTCTGACCCTCAACACTATTGATCTGAATGAATGTAAATGCTGGCTGCACTCCAGGCCTCCTCACCTCACCTTCATTACTACCTGAGTTTAAGGCTGCAAGGAGACTCCAAAGTCTAGTCTATAGAGTCCATAATCTTGTCCATAAGGTGTAGAATTAAGGTGGATTTATATCCAATTTCTATGTTTACATTGTTTCCACTAAAGCAACCTTAAACATGACATCTTCTGCAATAGAATTTATCAGTACTGTGCAAATTGTAATAATGAGATGAGGTAGAAGATCAAGCCCAGGAGAAACGAGCGAGTCATCAGGTTTAACGATAGTGAACGGGTGACCAATTTGAAAATACTTTTTTAAGGGTCTAAAAATTGCAGCTTGGCAGCGCTGGGGCTTGAACACTCAACCTTTTAATAAGTAACCCAGAGCCGTGATCATAGCTACCACTTCCTCTGGGATGAAGAGAATCAAAATGAAGGAGTGAATTCGGGCACTGATGTCAATATCATGCGCCAGAGAAGAGCGGTGGAGCCGGGGTTATAGTCAAAGAGTTCATGAATTTGAACTTAGGAAGAAAAGTAGAAAAATGTATAAATCAATTAATAAATTAAAGTATGGAGAAATAAATAATTAAATAAAAACAATGAAAAAACATCTGACCTGCTTGCCATTATTTTCCGTGATTTTATTTTATTTAGTGATGCAAACGACGCGTGCAATTCAGAGAAGTAAATGTTCATGGCACCACGCTGAGTTTTTGATCAACACCGACGTGCACGTTTTTTAGCCCGGCTCGTTTTCCGAGCACTTCGGCCTGCCTGCACGTCTCACCGTACGGATCCGGATAACGGGATCTAATTAATTCCCAGGACAAGTAAACACACAGCGGAGCCACCGAGGTCATGCTGTTATTCCATTCTCGTAGTTGAGTACAAGAAGGAAAAACAAAACAACAAATCAGTGGGAAACAAACAGCATGTTGGTGGACAAACCTGCCAAGAGACACTAAGCAAGTTCAGGCACAAAGCGAGTTTGCCCCAGGGAGCAGCTGCTCTATATAGGAGGACTAATTTCAATTCAGCTGGGGAAACTAATAACACATTGTAATGTGTCGCCACCCACTGTGATCATGATAACTGGATCAGAAGGGCTCCTCGGTGGGCTCTGCTGGGATCCCGCACTCCTCCACGCTCCGTTCCTCACCTCCCGGGTGGTAACGGCCCGCGCAGGCGCAGCTGCCGAGCCGCTCGGAAACACTTCCTAATTACAAGCCAGATGTTAATGATACAATTAATTACTTTCTGCTCCAGTAACGGAGCTACAAAAGAGCCGGGGTTCCTCCAGTGGGACGCCACGATATTTTTATTAAGGACGTGCAAGCCTTGGTGCTCTCGCGAGGGGAAACGTAGCGGTAATCAAACGGAGGAATAGATTTCAGGTTGCATCTGGAGCGTTTAAGCAGGTGCTGGAACACACTGAGTCCTGATCTACTTTCTACCTTTCAGAAAAAGAAAAGGGAGAGGGATAACATGGTTTTTACCACTTTGTGTATTGATGGTGAAGGAAACTATTTAGTTATAGGGTGGTACAGCAGAGACATGACATATAGTGTGTAGATATATATGTACAGATGCGTCTCAATAAATTAGAATATAATTTAATTAACTTATTTTAGTAATTTAATACCAATATTAAACTTTTTCACAATATTCAAATTTTCTGAGATACTGAATTTTGAGTTTTCATTAGTTATAATCCAAAATCATCAAAAATAAAAGATTAGAAGATAAACGTTTAAAAGATTTCAGTCTGTGTGTGAGGAATCTATATAATATACGACTTTTACTTATTGTATTGAATTATTTCAATCAATCAACTTTTTAACGATATTCTAATTTATTTAGATGCACCTGTTTATACTGTAAATATATATACAGTACAGAGCAAAAGTTTGGACACACCTTCTCATTCAAAGAGTTTTCTTTATTTTCATGACTATGAAAATTGTAGATTCACACTGAAGGCATCAAAACTATGAATGAACACATGTGGAATTATATATGGAATTATATACATAACAAAAAAGTGAACTGAAAAATGTCATATTGTAGGTTCTTCAAAGTCGCCACCTTTTGCTTAGATTACTGCTTTGCACACTCTTGGCATTCTCTTGATGAGCTACTTTGAAGAACCTACAATATGACATATTTTCAGTTCACTTTTTTGTTATGTATATAATTCCATATATAATTCCACATGTCTTAATTCATAGTTTTGATGCCTTCAGTGTGACTCTACAATTTTTATAGTCATGAAAATAAAGAAAACTCTTTGAATGAGAAGGTGTGTCCAAACTTTAGGTCTGTACTGTGTGTATATATATTCAATATTTTTTACATGTTGGATATTATTTCTATTCTATTTCTATTACAATGACGTAAGAAGCATTTAACTACATGTTGTACTCTGTATGAATGTGTTTGTGGTATAAAATGTAATTCAATTTGATCACATTAAAAAAATTAAATAAAAATGTGGCAGCCACAAAACTCTCATGTGGGCAAAACCAGTAATAAACATGAGACAAAGAAAATAGTTAATTTTTTTTAATTTTCAGTATCAATATTAGCCTTTCATATTAAATTAGCACAATTTTACATGTGTATATTAGCATACTAGTGTTAGGATTCATTGCTAATAATATTGTATGTTAGAATTTCCTCCTAATTTGTACTCAATTCTGTATTTATGGTATGTGTAGAAACTTCTATTGAAAAAAAAATCACTCTGTTTAACTTTGTGTGTTCGTGTGTCAGCACAATTTTTGGCCGTGTGCCTACTGGTGTGTTTCACGACCAAACTGTGCGTCCCGCGAGCATGAAACCGATCTCATCAATAAAAAAGAAGAGCCTTCGACCTCGATTACGATCGTTTCCGACAACAAGGCGATCGCTCGTGGTTTAGCGAGGCCTGGACGCCAGCTGCATCGTCTCCATGATCAAAGTGAAGCAATAGTAGAAAGCGACTTCGGTCACCTTTGATCGGTTTTAACACGTCTCGGCTTGTGGTGCAATGCAGCACCGCGTTATCGCGGTGTTAACACGCGGAGAGCTGAATTGAACACGTAGGATTGGAGTTGCATTAGGATTTTGAGAAATGTCGATTGATGTCCAAAAGAATGGCGTTTTCAAGGAGTCTATCTCTTTTTTATGTCGGCCTCTTGAATATTATATTGATTACTGTTGAGTGATTGAAGATCAGTGTTTTCCATTACTCCATATCGAACCACCTGTTTTGCATTTCCATACACACACACACACACATAATGGGGTGATGATCACCTCTACATACCCACACACACACACACACACACACACACACATATGGAGCACACACATTATTGACAAAGGCATTATCTTGTTTTACTGCAGTGTCCTTTCTTGCTCTGGGCCAGTAAACAGAGCAGCAGGTCACACTCACGTTCTTTTAATGTCTGGATGTATGAAAGAACGCTGAGCTCTGGAGTCTATAACGGACTCTAGACTCAGTTTAAGGGTTGACCTTGTCTTTTATCGCATAGACACACATTTATCTTTAAAGTCATTTAAACGCTAAAAGCTAAAGTGCTTAACCCCTCTGTTGGAGTCACTACTCAGCGCCATGACTTTTATTGACCTGGGTGGGATCTCTTTAGGTTTTACACCAAATCCGATGGCAAAATATTGGTTAAATGGCACATATATTTCCCCTTCATCAGTTATTAACTCTATAAAAAGCGTTGATGAAAGGCTCAAAGCTATTTACAATGCTTTGGGATCCCTATAATGGCTCCTGGGTTTCAAAGTAAGAATTAGGAACCAGGAAATGCACAAATATCAAAATTTAATGAGTATGAAAAAAAGTATGAATGAACATGTATGAAACCACCAATTTTTTTTAGATCCCGTCAAATGTATTCCGGTATCACCGTTTCATGTCTTCACATGTCTCATCAAATACACGTGTATGTGAACTAAACAACTCATCCAGTGTATCCAAGATTACTGTCCACGATTATCTTTTGATTTGAATTGAAAGACAAAATAATCTGAAACCACTGGCAAAATTATAACAGAGTCGAACAGGCGAGTGTCAATTAATCGGATAGCGATATAAGGGGTTAAAGAAATGGAAAAAAAAAGAAAAAAAAAAGGCTTTAAACATAGAAAATAAAAACATTTCATTATTATTTTTTGAGAACTTTTAACAATGGGCATAGTCTTAAAACATTATATTTAATTCAGTTTAATTCATTTTTATTTGTATTGCGCATTTAACAATGAACATTGTCTCAAAGCAGCTCAGATAATGTGGTGATTAAAAGTGTATATGTTCTTTTATAGGTAAGTTTGTCCCTGATGATTGAGCCAGTGGCGACTGTGGTGAAGGAAAAACTCCCCGAGACGGCATAAGGAAGAAACCTTGAGAGGAACCAGACTCAAGAGGGAAACCCATCCCCATCTGGGTTGCACCTAATGTCCATTAATAGCAGATATACGATGTTGCGGGGTGCAGTGATGACGTTAAGAAGTAAATATAGAATATATACATAAAATATACATTAGATTACATTTGTGGTCAAATCAGATTTTTATGTGATTTTTAAAATTCTCATTCCACATTTAGACCCATTTGCTGTTTCAATAACATCCACTCTTCTGGAAAGATGTTCACTAGATTTTGGGTATGCTTTCGGACATCTGTGCTCATTCAGTCACAAAGGCATTAGTAAAGTCTGATGTAAGCAAGGTGAGGAAAACCTGGGGTGTCATCAGCATTCAACTTCATTCCAAAGTCTTTCAATAGGGTTGAGGTAAGATTTTTATAGCAGGCCACCAAGATCTTTCACTCCGACTCATGTAAAGCTTACAGTATCTTCATAAAGCTGGCTTTGTGAACAGGGGCATTGTCATGCTGCAAAAGGTTCCCCGTCTCCTAGTTCAAGAGAACAGACTTTACAGCTACACCATCCAAAGACATCTTAGTGCCTCCAGCATTGGGGTAAAAGTTTTGGGAAAAAAACACATGGGTGTTTTGGGTTCTCCAGTTTGCTTCCACATCCCATAACCATACCAGTAAGAGGTTTGTGTGTATATGGTGCAAATTTTGAGGATCTAACACTATGGTTATAAAACTAGGAGCTCAACATTTGTGATCATCACAGATCCAGCACCAGCTTCTCCATGCCAGAGCCTTTAAACACTCCAGGAGGTCGAATGTCAAAACTCCACACATGTAGCGGGATCCAATTGGAACTGGATGACAATTGGCACAAATCAAAAATATTGACAGGAAAGTATTGTATTCTTTCTAATATTTCAAAAAAAATAAAAAAACCCAACCATTCCTGCTTTTAGAGGGCCGGCTTGTCATGTTTCCGAATGACCAAGACATCTCCACAAAGTTGAGAGATGTGTAAGAAATACTGTTTTGTGTGTTATATTTTTATTAAAATATCCCTTGCTGCCGGTTGAAAAACAGCAGTTCTGCAGTGTTCCTGACGAGGCCTGACATGCCTGTGATTACCGTCATTATCAATTCGTCTGGTTTGAGGCGTGATGAAGACGCCGCCGCAGCCTTTTGTCACACGAACCAAACCTCCTCTCTGTCGCTGCCCTGAAATTTGCGTCAGTCACGGCTAAGTGAGAAAGGATGCCGCGGTGTCACCCTGTCATCCGTCCTCATTGCCAGTCAGTGCAACAATGTGGGTCTGCGTGTATGTGTGTTATATGTGTGTGTTTGTGTGTGTGTGTATCCTGATTGCAATCTTTGTGTACCAGAATCCCGGGTTGCACGCTTGGCAGGGTATCATTAGTTATTAAGTGTGGTCTAAATTTGTACATTCGAATGCACTGGATGCTTTTGTTTGGGTGAAGAGTTATTATTAGAGCACTAATTTGTTAGCCGTCAATCTGTTAGGAAAAAAAAAATGGAACTATCAAGCGATCTATTTAAATTTTTTTATGATTATGTTATTTGATAGATGAATATAAATGCAGACTGTTTGTATGGAGAAAGACAGGAGAAGAATTTCCAGCCTTTTGCAGTGTCATTGTGTGGAGCTGTTTTTTTAGCAGTGGTGCTGATCGGAGCTTGTGTTTATCGATGGCATCGTGGATGTTCACCGAACAGGCATAACATTATGACATTATAACATTATGAGCGGTGAAGTGAATAACACTGATTATCTATTCAGCATGGCACCTGTTAGTTAGCCTGTAAGTAAGGATTTGAGCGAGTTTGAAAAATTTTAAAGGCGACACGACTGCAGCTCTTGTGGACAGGGCCATGGGCAGCCGAGGCTCATTGATGCACGTGAGGAGTGAAGGCTGATCCATGCGGTCCAATCCAACAGACGAGCTCCTGTAGCTCAAACCGCTGAAGAAGTTCATGCTGTTGAAGCTTGATGGGTCATGACTATTTTGGCAGCAAAAACGGGACCAACACAATATTTGGGTTTTATATATTCGACTTATTCCACATTTCACTTATGCCAAACTTCAGGGTTAAGGCTCTGAGATCGGAGGGGCAGGGGTTCAAACCATGTATTGGCAAGCTGCCATTCTTGGGGTCCCTGACAAATGCCTTAAATAGGTTGTGGTCCAATTTTAATCAGTGTTTATCCTCGATTCGACCATATATATATATATATATATATATGGTCGAATCGAGGATAAACACTGATTAAAATTGATCTGGGTAAATCCATAGACTTACATACTGATGAGCGTATACTTCACGAGGGAATGAAAGACACACAAGTGTATAAATGTATAAACTTATCAAGGCGCAGGCAGTAGAGGTCACATGAAGGACACAGTGACAGGACATGGGTGGAGAAACCAAATCAACATCCATGTAAGGTAAAGGTGCTTTATACTTGTTACAAGTATATTACAGCACAGTGAAATTCTTTCTTCGCATATACCAGCGATGTTATGAAGCTGGAGTCAGAGATCAGGGTCAGCCATGATACAGCACCTCTGAAGCACAACCTATTTAAGGCTTTGGTCAGGGACCCCAAGAATGGCAGCTTGCCAATACCATGGTTTGAACCCCTGCCCCTCCGATCCCAGAGCCTTAACCTTGAAGTTTGGCATAAGTGGAATGTTCGTACGTTGATTTTACTGAAGCAGTGCACAAAGCCAGCTTCATGAAGAGCTTTACATGAGTTAGAGTAAAAAATCTTTTGCTATAAAGTTCTGACCTCATTTCTATTGAACACCTTTTGGAGGATTTGGACCACTGACTGCACTCCAGGCCCCCTCACCTCTTCTGGAACATCTTCCCATGAGAGTGTAGGTTTTTATAACAGCAAATGGGCCTAATGTGGAACACAATGAATAAAAAGTCTGTTATTGTTATGTGATATATGAACCAACCAACTTTGCTCAAGTCAAATTTCTAGCAGGATTCTGAGACAACTTGAATGCATTTTGCCGAAACTGTGAACGGGGTGTTGCTTCAATTCTGGAGACTTTTAACCGAAAACAAAAGCAGAACTGAACTCAAAGTGTTTTGAATGCAGAAAACCTGAATGTGTTACTTGTGCTCTCTCTCCTCCTCAGACTTACAAGTGGAGCAGAGCAAAAAAAGCTGCCTCAGTGGGTTGCACCCATAAATAGTGTTTTCTAACAAGATGGTGAAGACTCTTGGATTGGTTTAGATTTCAGATAATAATGAGAAGCTCCAGAATACAAAGCCTAGCCTAGAAAATATACTGTTAAATTGCCAGATTACTTCTCCAGTATCTGTAGAAACTTAAAAAATATATATAAATATTGCGATGAAATCACTGTCGAATTCCAAATCCCAGCAAACACTGAAACAAACATGGCCACCATAAATTCATGAACATCATGGACCTGTTTACGTTCACCTGACCACTGAATGCACTCTCCTGGACTCACTCACTCAGCATTCGCATTGCATAGTCACTTTGGATTTGAGTTCCAAGTGTATTTATACATATTTATTAAATAGGGGTTATTATAAGGACATATGGTGATTAATTGTGAAATGAGATGTTCAAAAAGCACCTAATCCTATAGCCAAGTGTCCACAAACTTTTGCAAATAAAGTAAAAAACACTAAATAACAACATTTTTCTCTGCTTGAAAGTCAGAACATGTTCTAATGATCAGGTCATGCAACATGCAAGGCCATTCTTTTTTTAACCCTATGTGGTGGGCATATAGAGGGGATAGGGGGCTAGTAGGGGTCCAGTCCCACTGTAATAGGGGGCTTTTATGATATGAATAGTGCTGATGTTCTCTCTGTCACAATATAAATGTATAAGCTTGTTAAAAGACGAATAAAGTGTACTTTACCTATCTATCTATCTATCTATCTTTAGATAGATATACAGATAGTTATAATACATAACGGTTTTCCCCAATACTTCCCGCAGTGAAGACAAATTGTTATTATTCCTATACACACACACACACACAAACACACACACACACACACACACACACACACACACACACACACACTCTCACACACACACACAGGCAAAAGCATGGCGAAAATAATCCACCCTTTAAAAAACATCAGTTTGAGCTTGTTTATTTTCCGCGTTTAATATTTCCTCGCCTGCGCTCAGCAGGTGTCTCTGAGCTGTCTGTACCGGCACGGCCATTTTTCCCTCATGATTGAAGCCAGTGAAGCTCGGGGACTCTGCAGTGTCCACACACTTGTCTCTGCCCCCTTAAACTAACGAAGAGTCAGGCGCTGATAAATGGATTTGGAGGTCGGTTTAAATCACGCTCAGCGCAGTAGGGGGATCTAATGAATGACCATCAGTTTAGGCCAATTACTCAGTTAGGCAAGGTGACAAAGTGCACTGCCTTTTCCTGCTGGTGTGTGTTTTTTTTCCCCTCCCTCCCTGCCCGGGGTATGCCTGCAGAACATCCAAGCCAATTCTCTGTTAAAGCACAGTGTCAAAGGACTTTCGGCTCTAGCGTAAATGTATTTCTGTCTTGATAACACCTAGTGCAGGAGCTAGTCTTCCCAGTGTATACATACATGTCTTATACCGCAGGAACTCTCGTGTCACTGCAGCTGTCTGAGTTGTGAGCAAACCGATGGTGCTTTACAAGCCATTGCTAGCTACTCAGTTCAATGGCTAGTTTATTGACTACCTCAGAAGATACTTAGAAACTCTCCTATTAAAGGTATACATATATAACTTCTCCAGTAAAAAAACTTTCCCGCAATCGTACAGCACGTCTTTGGAGGCAGGTGCATGAAATTTTCCCTTCACTTGAACTAGGAGACCCAAACCTGCTCAAGCATGACAATACCCCTGTTCACAAAGTCAGCACCATGAAGACCTGCTTTACATGGTTTGGAGTGGAAGATCTTCTGCTATAAAGCTTCTAAACCCTATTGAACACCTTTGGGAACGAATCTTTCATTCTGACTGCACCCCAAGCCTCCTCACCCACACCAATACCTTACTTTAATCACACCCCTTGTGATGTTATATAAGCAGAAATCTCCACAAGCACACTCCAAAATCTAGTGGAACATCTTCCCAGTAGAGCGGAGGTTATTATAACAACAAATTGAGACTAAATGTTTAAATGGATTAAAAAAAACCCACATAGAAATCTGATGGTAATGTTATCCCGCTAAAATAACTCTACTTTTATTACTGTGGACTGTTTAACAGGAAGCTTTCCAGAAAGATAATTTGCTAACACATGCTGAAATTTTTGTTTTAGCTAACTAGATAATAGAGCTATGTTAAATGTTTAACAAGCTAATTTTAAATTCTCTCTTCTATTATAACGCTAGATTCTCTAACTGCTAGCCATCAAGAAGAGAAACATGGTTTTTTAAACAATTTACATACAGTATAGTTGTATTTTGTTTCGTTTTTTCATCCTTCTTTTTCTTGCTACCGAGCTAACTAGTTAAAATTGTTGATTTGACTGACTAGTGAGCAAATCTTAATGTCTTCATCATGCTTCTTATTTGTATGGGTAATAGTAATTGTAAATTTGGGTTCTTTTCAACTTGATTTGGCTAATACATTTGAAATATTGCTGTTTATTAGCTCTTTAACTAATCTAGCTAGCATGCATGTGTAACAGACTAGCTAGGTGTTAGAATTGACTTAGCATTGTCTTAGAAGAGACGATTGGGTTCTTTTAAATGTTTTCAGAAACACAAAACCCTTAAAGAGCTTTTATGTAAAACATTTAGCTTTTGATAGCCTAAGCATAAAAAAGGCAATATGTTTTATTATAAGTATACATATCACCTGATTTTGTTCAAGGTCACCTTGGTCCTATATCTCTCTCTGGTTAGCTACAGGTATGTAGCTTATATTAGTTATCCATACTCTATAACGAAACCATCTTTAAAAAAAACTAGTAAACATCCTGTACATTTGAGTCATGCAAATGTTTCTTCTGGGAGAATGTGAGTCTTAGTATGTGAGAAATCGCAACAGAGAAACTTGAATGCTGTTCTGTCTATTTTCGTTAAATGCTACATTCTTATAGATGAGGAAGAGCATTAAATAATAATCTTGCTGTCGTACTTGTCCAATCGCATTATTATTGCCTTGTGAGAAATCCCCTGTACTTCAGAGCCTTTAGAAAATACATGCGGTCCATAACGGCTTGGAGAAATAATAAATCACAAGACTATTTTTTTATGACTGTCAGCAGGACAGCGGCGTTTATGTAGAAGAACCGCAGTGATAAGACTCTCTCTCTCTCGTTATTGAGCCGACCGTCTCCGAGAACACCAGGCAAATGCTTTCGTTATGATTATCCAAATAAAACTAATGAACTCCAGACATGTAAATCGCATCCTCGTATATTGCGGTTGCCACCGAGACGCCGATCTCGGTGGGAGAGTGGGCTTGGGTTGTGTGAGTGCATATGAGGCGTATTTACACCCCCTCATTACAGAAGTGCTGGAGAAAAGCGACTGAAGGAGTCCTCCGAGGCCCTCAGCCTAATGCTGACAAATAGGTTGCAGTCGATCACACTGAACACAATGAGCATGCTGAGTGGTTACTGTGGGCACATACTACGTGCCTCAGCCAGGGGTGAACACACACACACACACACACACACACACACACACACACACACACACAGTGTTGCCAACTTAGCATCTTTGATGCTATATTTGGTGACTTCCAATAGTGAATTCAGCTAAAAATGCCTAGCAACAATCTAGTGCCTTCTCAAGAAATAATCTGATCCCTGATCATCACTGCTCTCAAAAACAATTTCTTGTAATGACTTATTAGTCATTTTAATTGTTACCAATGACTAATCACTGACCCAAGTTGTTATCAATGTTTGTATCCGTCAAACCATGATTGGTTAAAAAACATCCAATCACTGGTCACCATTTGTCACTTGTTCCAAATGACAAATCACAGATTCCCATTGTTTCCAGCAAATAATCACTAATCACTATACCTTTCCACAAACCAATCACTCAACATCATTGTTCTTAACAGCAATCATTGTTCGTATTTACTGTACATACATATATTTATTTTGTATTTCTTTTTTGCAGTCAATTATCACCGATTTGGTCAACATCCAATCACTGGTCACGATTGTTTCAAATGACAAATCACAGATACCCACTGTTCCCAATAAATAATATGAAAAAAATTCTACAAACCAAAACCTAAAACTTTATTGTTCTGAACAACAAATTTTAATCGCATTTGTTTTTGCAATGGCCAGTCATTGATCACCAATTATGTCAACATCTAATCACTGGTCTTTATCGTTTCTAATGACAAATCAAAGATTTTCCCAACAAACAATCATAATCAGAAATGTTTTCAATAAACTAATCACTGAACATAATGCTTTTCAACAGCCAATCATTACCCAGGTTTTTTTTGTAATGGCCAATCACTGATAACCAATTTTGCCAACATTCGATCACTAGTCACTATTGTTCCTGATGACAAATCATAGCTTCCTATTGTTCCCAACAAACAATTATTAATAACAAACTGAACATTATGGTTCTTAACAACCAATTATTGTTTGTAATTGTTTACAATGGCCAATCGCTGATTACCGATTTAGCCAAAGTTCGATCACTGGTCACTTTCGTTCTAATGACAAATCACAAATCCCAACAACAATCAAACAGTTTTTTTCAGCAATCAATCACTAACCAGAAATGTTTTCCATAAATGAATCACTGAACATTATTGTTCTGAACAACTAATCATCGGTTGCAATTGTTTGTAATGGCGAGTCACTGATCACTAATTTGGCCAACATCCAATCACTGCTCACGATTGTTCCTAATGACAAATAACAGATCGCTATTGTTCCCAACAACCAATCACTAATCACAAATGTTTTCTAAAGAACAATGACTGGTCTTAATAATCATTAATCATTTTTTTAAAAACAATTTTTCCAACCAAGCAAGCTATTCCATATGAAACCTTTTTCCTCATGTCTATATATTTAATAGAAATTATAAAATTTTGCTTAATTATATGAATAAATAAATATATATCAAATATGTTTTTTGTGGTTTTTTTTTTCGTTGAATTGTAATATAAAATGACACAAAAACACAATCTCTATTACAGATAAATATCTTTCATAAAAACATGTTTGATATGCAAACGATCATGACAATTCAATGAATATGCAAATTATTCTGTGGTGTCATCTGGCACTTTCTAGCAGCTTCTGAGAATGCATTAGTTACATTCTGCTAGAAAGAGCTGACAAGACTGCTCTTGCAAACACACACACACACACACACACACACACACACACACACACACACAAACAAATACAGATTTAGGAATCAAATGTACCCATTCACCAGCCTTATATAGCAGCATCACTATGGATATTAGGGATATTAGAAGATTAAAGAAAAGGTATAAATGCAAATTAAGTTTAAAAAGAAAAATGATTTTCGGCATCAGTGCATTACACGATGGCATTGATCATGTTTTCCTGAAGCTATTCATCTATCTCTTTGCCCTTTCTTTTTAATTGTACATGTCCTTGGTTTCCTCTGTGCCAGCGTCTCTGTAGAGATAGTGCTAGAGATGACGAGGTCGTAAGATCATTAAAATAATTTTCCTCTTGAATAGCGTAAAGCAGAGCTGCCCCCCAGTGTTTCCGGCTTTTTTTTATTTTGCTTTTTTGCCTTTTTTTTTTTTTTTAAGTTTAATGATGTAGATTTTTGTAACAAGGCTGCAGTGCCGCAGGCCCATTTACGCTAAAATGAAAAAGGCTGTGCATCACTTAGTGCTGCTGAATCAAAACAGATCTGTAAAGGCGAACTATGCCAACTCGGGCCATTACACTCGATTTTCTCAGCCACCAATTGCTTTCCCCCGACAAGCATTAAAGGTGCATTATGTATAGCACTTGGGTTTGTATTTCATTGAGAAAAGATTGTAAAATCGATATGGGCTTTACACAATGGGTAGCAGGGGTGTGTATCTCTCTTTCTTAGATGGTGTGATGCCCATCTTGGTTTCCAATCAATGAGCTGAAGCATGTGATACATTTAAAGCAGTTAATTACTTGATATGACATGATGCAGAGCTGCATTGCTGCTGTATGATGTGATTCGGTTTTGAGCCATAGGTGTGGGAGGAAGCCACAGGGAAACAAGAATTAAGGCCACAACATCCATGCTGGATCTTACAATAGAGGTCAAAGGTTAGATCTCATTTGTTGGTATTGACAGACACTAAGGTCATGGTTCTTTTGTTGAGACTGACAAGAAAAATGACCATAGGAATAACTCCAGTGGGAATAATTTGTTTAGGGGCCATGCCTCCTTCAGTAGGATTGACCAGTACAGGGGCTGTGCCTTCTTGTCTAAAAACAAGAAGTACACAAGTCCTTTTTTACAAGGACTGGCAAGTACAGGGGACATGCCTCCTTCACAAGGACTAACAAGTACATAGGAAATGCCTACTTCACAAGGACTAACAAGTGCAGGGGACATGCCTCTTTCACAAGGCTGACAGGTACAGAAGACATGCCTCCTTCACAAGGACTAAAAAGTACAGGGGACATGCCTTTGTCAAAAGGACAAACAAGTACAGGGGACATGCCTCCTTTACAAGGCTGACAGGTACAGGGGACATGCCTCCTTCACAAGGACAAACAAGTACAGGGGACATGCCTCCTTCAAAAGGACCAACAAGTGCAGGGGACTTGCCTCCTTCACAAGGATAAAAAGTACAGGGAACATGCCTCCTTTACAAGGCTGACAGGTACAGGGGACATGCCTCCTTTACAAGAACTAACAAGTACAAGGGACATGCCTCTTTCAAAAGGACAAACAAGTACAGGGGACATGCCTCCTTTAAAAAGACAAACAAGTACAGAAGACATGCCTCCTTTAAAAGGACAAACAAGTACAGAAGACATGCCTCCTTCAAAAGAGCTGACAGGTACCAAGGACATGGCTCTTTTACAAGGACTAACAAGTACAAGGGACATGCCTACTTTACCAGGACTGATAAGTACATGGTCGATTTGTTTTTATAAGGTCTTACAATTACAGTAAATTACAGCCAGTACATGAGCCATAACTTCATCACAAGAACTTCTAAGTACAGTGATCATGTCTCTTTTACAAGAACTGATAAGTGCATAGTCAATGCCTCTTTCATTAGAACTGGCAAGTACGGGGTCCAATACTCCTTTACAAGGACTGACAATATATGGGCAATGACTACTTCATTAGAACTGATAAGTAAAGGGTCCATGTCATGCATCCTTTATCGTGATCGGCGAGTTTAAAGGCCACGCCTTCTTCATTGCTGAAAAGTACAGAGGCCACCCTTTCTTTAATTAAACTTACAGCTGTGTTTTCCTCATTGAAGACAAGTGCAGAGGCCACACAGTTTCCAAGGGACTGATGAGTAAAGTGGCCATGCCTTCTTTATTGTAACTAAAATGTATACTCCTCTTTATGGGAAATAACAACTTGTCCACCTTCAATGAAACAGGTTGCACCTTGTTCGGACAAAAGCCATCACTCCAAAGTTATAGGTAAGCACATACACCAAACCAAAGAGAGGACACACCTCAGTGACATAGCGGCTCTGCCTCCTTTAATAATATAGACAAGAATTAAGGTTTGACAATGAAGGCTAAACAAAAAATGGCAGCGTAGTGGTGCTGGGATTTGAACCTATGACCTTCTTATAAGAAGTGCAACAGCTTTACCAGTGATCCACCTTAACCTAAAAAACATGAAAACTTTTTCCATCGCCACTTATAGACTTAACCAGTCTAAAGATGCAAAGTCATGAGTGTGAAGAAGTATGGAAGAGGAAGACTGCAGTCTTCTTTCTGAGACTGACCAAACGAGCTCTTATCGCAATGGAGTAGGAAACGGGAGAGGGGAAGTGAGCTGCGATTTAGTCAAGCTGCATCCAACCGCAGCCGGAATGATTGATCGTTAAATGTCACCCAGATAAAGGTTGGAACACGAGCTCGAACACACAGGGCATTACTTCCTTCATTATCTTCTTCTTGCAGTGCTCCAGCTTGGACTATTAATCAAGTCATGGGTGCTGTTCAACACACCAGTAGCCTTGTTAATGCAGGGGGTGACCTCACCAAAGGCTTGGCACGGGTATAGCGATTTTGACTTTGTTGCGTGGTTTAATCCTGAATGCATCTGCTCGCAATGAGGGTGTGGTATCGCATAATTCACAATACACGAGTGACAATAAGAGGTTTGTTTTATATGAAAAGAAATCAAACATGTTATAGGAAAACGATTAACAGGGGACGCAGAGTTACTGCTAATATGCAAAATATTGATTATATTCCTATTACAGAAGAACGGATTTATTCCTCTAATACCACAATTAACTGCTAACATTAACACTCTGCTTTGTGGCTGGATTTCCTGCTCCTATAGCAAAATTAATATTATTTGCTGACTAATCTGAATGGAGATATTGTATATACTTATGAATTTTATCAATGGAGATGGTAGCTCATTGGACTTTGGATTAGACGTTCAGGAGTTCAAATCATAGCACCACCAAGCTGGCACTTTGGGGCCCTTGAGCATGGCCCTTAACTCTCAACTGCTTGTAAATGACTATGCATAAGGGTGTTTGCCAAATTCCATAAATATACAATGTAAACTAGAATAAGATCCCCACTAAACATCTTCGATCCTCATTTGGACAAGATCAATTATGTGACGTTTCATGGCTCATGAAGCTGATAGACAACACTAAAAGATTTCAGTTTCAATCTCTTCCTCAGGCTCCTTACCCGAAAGTCTGAAAGCTCCTTGTTTCCCAGACAAATCCATTCATCTTGGTACAAAGGAACATCAATAATCAAGCATTTTGTGCTTATTTGTTCATCCTAGTAGATGGATCAACTTCAAACTGATGTAAAGTCTTCACCTGCAGAGCTGATGGACTTCCCGGCGATGACTTGTGTCCACCTTCAGCGGCTTCATCATTCAGTGTTCTGGATGAAGAAGACAGTCATCTTGCCATGTTAGGGGGAAGCCGCACTGAGCAACTGTTACAATGTGCTGAAAGGCTGGTGATGTTTTCCATAAATGGTGCATCTACTTACAGAAAACTTCATAATTAGTTAGATTGGGACCAAATGCAGCAGTTAATATAATGTTTTAATATAATTTGATATATTACTTTAATACAATAGAAACAACACCAACATGTGGCTTGTGGCTGGATTTATTGCTGCTTGTCTTAATCGAAAAGTCCAATCCAATCAGAATGGAGAATTTAACAGCAGTTTGATAATCAAATTAGCACCTCAGCTTTCGAAGGTTTAATAGTTTTTAATCAGCACTCGAGGGGTCTGAGTTTTCTGACCCTGTTGCAGGTGAGCGAAAAAATGGGCCATGAGCCAAATCTCGGCAGGAGGTTCGAGCTCACGATGGTGTAAAGAGCTAAAGGTTAGTTCAGCTTGTGTGATAAATAAAGCACCACCTGGCACAAGGTGCAGCTTCTGGCACAGAACCAGCTGCAGAAAGCAAACAGGCTTCAGCCTCAATGCACTCTACAGAAAACCTACTTAAAAAAAAAGATCTGCTCTGAATGTGAGAGCAGGAGTTTTTTTTTTCTTCTCAGTCATAGAATATATTAAATGGTTTCAGTCCTATTGAAACAATAAGTATAGAAGCACAGCAATCCTCGGTGATTCTCTGCTAATTTAATTTTCCCCCAACAAAATGAGCAAGGCTAATAAAGTAGCTTCATCAACAGTGTTGTTAGCACAACGCCATTTCACAATACAAGACAAAATGCTGTTCTGCTCCGTGCTGCAATATTCGTTTAGCTCGTGCCGACTCATCTGACTTCCCTCCGTTTATCTTGCGTTCTCAGGCTTGGAGCGCGGGCACTAAAAGTCACACGGATAAATGAATTTAATTCCAACATGGCGTCTGCTTGAGAAAAGAAAAGGAAAAAAAAAAACAACCCAGCACAGAAGCTGCGCTCTTACTGCTCTTATCTGTAAAACTTAATTAGCTGCATTTTGTCCAAATTGCTTGCAGAAAACAATTGTTTTCCTCGATTGACCCATCACTAGCTCCTTAATTTAGATAATAATGCATACAGGAAGAGTTAAGCCTAAAGAAAATGAGCTCCTTTGCTGCTTTTTTTTTACTTTTTCAATGCTTAGAGGGTGCAAGTCAAAAAAGATTCAAGGCAATCATTTTCCAACTCAGCACCTCAACTAATTGCCTCATGAAAGGCTTCAGAGCACCCATGAGGCCCCTCAGCAGCCCATTAAACTTTATTTTGTTTTTGAATGTGCAGATAGAAGAGAGAACTCATAATTAGGACGGACGGTGCCAAGAGTTAAGCATCAGGAATGACTTGTAGCCGCGGTGGAATCTGCCTGTTGAGGTACGATAAGTACTGCAGATCCATATGCTGGATCATTTATTCATGACAAGGTTCTCGTTTTATGACTTTTGGTGGGTTATTTATTTATTTATTTATTTTTCCAGTTGTTAAGCTAAGACAGGGTGAGGGTGTGTCTCCAACCAGCGCAATGGTTCAGTTGTACTGCCAACATTAGCTATTGACAAATAATCCATTTTTACTCAATGCTCATCTTTTTACAGAGGGAAAATTACCATCTCATGAGCTTCCATTCTGATCCCATGTCAACCATATGTTGTGGAAGTCACCATGTCTGGGGGGGAGACCACTCATTAGTGGAAAATTCAGGGGTCAAATAATCTCAATAATGGATGAATGAATAAATGAATGAAGGAAGGAAGAAAGGAAGGAAGGACAAAAGAAGGAAAGAAAGAAAGAAAGAAAGAAAGAAAGAAAGAAAGAAAGAAAGAAAGAAAGAAAGATCAAAAATGTTTACAAATAATGTATAGATAGATAGATAGATAGATAGATAGATAGATAGATAGATAGATAGATAGATAGATAGATAGATAGATAGAAAAAGTATGTTTACAAAAAATGTATAGATAGATAGATAGATAGATAGATAGATAGATAGATAGATAGATAGATAGATAGATAGATAGAAAGAAGAAAGAAAGAAAGAAAGAAAGAAAGAAAGAAAGAAAGAAAGAAAGAAAGAAAGAAAGAAAAAGAATGTTTACAAATAATGTATAGATAGATAGATAGATAGATAGATAGATAGATAGATAGATAGATAGATAGATAGATAGATAGATAGATAGGAAGAAGGTTAGAAGGATAAAGCAACCTCCAGTCTTCTGACACTGTCTGGACGGATGAGTGTTAGAATCAGATTTAAGTTCCTGTGAATGAGCTGATAGATAGATAGATAGATAGATAGATAGATAGATAGATAGATAGATAGATAGATAGATAGATAGATAGATAGATAGATAGAAGGTTAGAAGGATAAAGCAACTTCCAGTCTTCTGACACTGTCTGGACGGATGAGTGTTAGAATCAGATTTAAGTTCCTGTGAATGAGCTGTTACTATAGTAACAATTACAAATGTATTAATATAAATCTGGGACTTTCTCTATAGCCAGAACCGTCATCCAAGCTGTTTATATATAAAAAAAAAAAAACTACAATACCATTGTGGTATCTCCTGAAAAAGTTTGCCTTGGTTTTGATCTGGACAAGATGAATACTGTGGCTCATGAAGCTCATAGACATAGACACTAACAAATGCTTCTCTTGGATTCCTTCCTCTTGGATCCTTTCTCATATGCCTGGGAGCTCATTAGTCCCAGAGACCTAAATCCATTCATCTTGGTACTAAGGAACATCCATAGTCAAGCATCTTGTGCTTACTTGGTCACCATGGTAGATGAATGTATTCACCTGCAGTGCTGATCAACCTCCCAGAGATGACTGAGTGTCTCATGTCCACCTTCAGCAACTTCATCATTCTGCACTTTAGTTTGATCCTAAACCATCGTCATTACTCACGCCCTAACACGCTGCATCCTTGTGATCTGCTTACAGATGACACCCTGAGGTGATTAGTCTACAAGAGAAGAACCCCTTTATATGTGCCCTGGTGAAGCACTCAATTACAAAAATGATCCTTACACCAAAAAAAGGAGTCCGAGTTATGGAGGTGAAGACGGAGTGCGTGTCAGGGCGGAGGAGGCAGGTCATTTCCCTCCCAGGCAGGAGGCCTCTGGTGCACACTGAGCTCCGAGAGCTCCACTGGCAGCTATGGATGAATCTACGCCGGTGTGTTCTGACTCAGCACCTTTTCACCATCCCGGGTATTAAACTCCACTCTTTTATCACCAGTCTTTCTCTTTTTCACCCAGGAATACTCAGAAGATTGAGGAACACAGGCAACATTTGGGGAACTTTCTCCAGTCATTAAATTACTCTGGAATAAAAGAATATCGAAACATCTGTTATATCAATATATCTGAGTGCTATTAACAAATTAATGACAAATTAGTCTTTTTAACATTAATTAATTATGATACTGTCCATCATGTACTAGCATCAGCTTTTATTATCAAATATAATAATAATAATATTATTTTAAACTTACATTTTTTCTCACATAAACATTACAGCACAATAAAATTATTTTCTTTGCATATCCCAAATTGTTTGCAATCTCGGGTCAAAGCACAGGGTCAGTCGTGATGCAGCACCCCTGGAGCACAAAGGGTTAAGGGCCTTGCTCAAGGGCCCAAGGGTGGCAGCTTGGTGAGGAACCCCTGACCATCAGCACTTTAAACACTGCACAACCACAGAAACATTGAGAAATATATATTTTAAAATTCAATTTTCTCATTATATATTTCTGTTGTTCAGAGGTCCGTTCCAAATGTGGGGGCGGGTAGTATTAGGCCAGCGGGCCGGAGTTTGTGGACCCCTGCTGCAAAGTGTGTTTAAAAGATGGACCTCCGGAAAGAGTACAACAGCAGAATTGCATTGAGAGCCAGAAGGAACAGTTCATTTGAATTTATTACTATTATTTTATTGACTGTTGTTCATAAAGTATCAAGACACAAGTATAATAATAATAATAGTGCCACGATTCTTTGCCACAGAGCCTGAACCAGCAGCACTTCCTCCTTCCTGGTAATCTAACTTTTCTGGGCCATGCAATTAATAAAGGTTCTGAGAAGCAAACGGGCGACAAGATGAAGGTGGAGGAAAATTGATAGAGCTCATAAATCGCACAAGGCCTCACCATATTTTATTAGAGCTCCAGAGGACCCAGGAGTGTGTATATATGTGTGTGTGTGTGTGTGTGTGTGTGTGTGTGTGTGTGTGTGTGTGTGTGTGAAAGAGTGAGAGCGAGCACGCTAGTTTAATTTACTCCCGCGTGAATTGCACCGTGCATTAGCCTGATTTGCTGAGCATGTTTTAAGTCGTATTCTTCACAACACTTTATACTATTTTTTCCCCTCTTTTTTCATCCAGGCATCATCTGTCCATGCCTTAAAGCAATTGTGTGTGTGTGTGTGAGTGTGTGTTCAGGCTGTGTTGTGGTGTGGTGGAAAGGCCATCCAGAAGGAGGATAATAAAATCTTTAAAACGTGTTTGGGAACAGATGTGCACTCCTTGCCGGAGGGATGCAAGAAAAGGACGACGAGATCGAATTAAAAAAGGATGATAATGCCATCAGAGCAGGCCAAGTGTCCTCACACAGCTCCGGGAGACGGAGCTAGTGGACCAGATTGAACCGTTTTGTACTCGTGGTGTCGAGATGATTCGGGTTTGTGGGAAACTTGGTGTCCTTGTCACACTTTCCCGAATGAAAAAATGTACAAAGTTGCTAAAGACGATTTTTATGTTTGTTTCAGTTACAATGTTAGAAATCACCAGATTATTTGACTTCACCACCGAGTATAACGGGATCGAAAATGCGGATTTCTGTAGTTTTATTTATTTACTTATTTATGTATTTTGTTCAATTTTGTATTCATGTATTTTGTGCCTTTAAATTTAATCCAATTTAACATAAACAAACATGCACAAAAAAGGTAAACATTTAATTTTTTTTTCTTTTTCAAAACTTTATTGATCCCACAGGTAATTGCTATTTTTTTCTTTGCGTATCCCAGCAATGTAGGAACCTCAGTTTAGCCATGTTACCGCACCCTTAGAGCACAGAGGGTTAAGGGCCTTGCTCAAGGGCCCAAAGTGTCAGCTTGGTGATACTGGGGCTTGAAAACCCCAACCTTCTGATCAGTAGCCCCAAACCTTTAACACTGGAGCTTCCACTTCCCTATGATTAACATAAAAGCATAAAACACTGATAAAGATTGAACTCCAGATGTTCGAGGCCTTGGACAACAGTTTGTGGACACCTGGCTATAAGATCTCATTCCACTTACAGTTTCCATTCACTGTTATAATGGACTCCATTCTTCTGGGAAGATGTTTTACTAGATATTGGAGTGTGCTAATGGAGAGTTTTATTAGGCAGCAGGCGAACATTTTGTCCTCAAAGTTGATATTAGAAGCAGGAAAAATGGGCATTTGAGCAAATTTGACAAATCGTGATGTCTAGACGTCTGGGTTGGAGCATCTTCAAAACTGCAGCTGCTGTGGGATGTTCTGGTCTGCAGTGGTCAGTGTTTATCAAAAGTGCTCCAAGGAAGGAACAGTGGTGAATCGGGCGACAGGGTCATGGGCATACGAGGATCATTGATGCCCGTGGGTGAGCGAAAGCTGGTACGTGTGGTCCGATCCAGCAGACGAGCTCCTGTAGCTCAAACTGCTGAAGACGTTCATGATGTTGATGATCGAAGGGTCACGACTGTTTTAGCAACAAAAGGGGATCAACACAATATTAGGCGGGTGGTCGTAATGTCACGTGAGGTCGGTGTATATACATGCACATGTTTATGTACTGATTGTTTATTTAGTCTATCACTGAAATTCAGTTCATATAAATAAACAAAAATAATGAAACAATGATGGTTTCTTGATGGTGACTCCTTGGTGGTGTCTGGGTGTAACTATTGCTTTTTAGACTAAACAAAAATCTCATTTCCACCCACTGGGCTTGTTCTTTATCACCTGGCAGCTGCCAAGCAGTGAGGAAGAACATGTGCTGCTTCTAAAGGAGCTTTTTTTCAGGGTGGTGGAAATGTAAAATAAAATTGTCACGTCTTTTCCCCTCACCATGAACTCCACCGGTCGCAGTGCAGGGAAATGCTGTTTACTGTTACTCACGTTTGCTTTGTTTCAGTCGAGTGCACCTGATTTCTGTTTGCCCATCATTGGGTTTGTGTTGTAAAACCCTCATGTGTGTGTGTTTAGTGTAGAAATCTATAGCTTTTGGGACATTTGGTGGTTTGTAGGTCCATCAGTTTCAAGTTTGATTGGCGACTCGCAGGATAACAAGAGAGAAAATGCGGACTAAGGAAGACTATAAATCATAAAAGCAAGTAAAAAAGGTTAAATATATAAATATCCTGTATATTATATGGGTGAAAGTCTGACTATTAGATTTATATTTGCTTTTTTTGAACGTCCATTTTCACATTAAGTCCCTATTTACTCTGATAATAACTTCCATTCTGACCATTCAGATTTGTCTGTTTGCCTCGTATGGAGGTAAAAATGTTTGTTTTATCTCTTCTTATTACAAAAAAAATTAAAATAATTAAATCAAGTAGAATAAAGCATAATAAACTAAAATTAAATGTAATAAAAATTACAAATAAAATCAAACTTAACTAAAACAAATATATACATTTAAAAATAAAATAAAACTCAACAAAAACATGAAATAGACTAAACAAATGAAATATGTTATGATAAAAACGTATCGTTGAGTGTAATTATATCAAATGAAATATCACAAGAATAAAACATAATTTAAGTACAACAAAATCAATGGAAATTAACAAAACATTTTATAAGAAATAACTGCAGAAAAATAAAATGACAAATAAATAAATAAACAAATATATATTCCATCAGTGACTTCACTATGCATATATATATATATAAACTATAAAAAATACCCCCTTTTCCGCATTCTGGACCAGTGCACCTTCTCCTGATAACGAGTGCGATTAAAGTAGCGTATATCTTTCACGTGTATGCGTTTGGCATTTATAATAAAGCCTCCCGTAATGTAGTTTACTGTTATCTTCAGTCAGCCATGCGATTTTCACCTCATTAGCTATTTAGCAAGTGCTCAGCTGAATAAATATAATAGAGGATCGAGAAACTGCCCTGTAATAACAGCGTCCTGCTTTATCACCATGATTACACAGATAGAAAGATCAATGTTGCTGCTGTATGGGTAGAACGACACAGAGTCGGCGCTCTACGGCTGGCCGTGTGCGCGATAAAGATCTCGCAGACGTTCCTCTGCAACTTCCTGAAGGACAATTAAAGCTGCATTAGTCAAAGTGGCATGGAGAGACACTCGAGTCCTATCTAATATAGTTCCATCTAATGCCATGAATCTATTCAATTGAGTAGTGCACTGTGCTGGGTTTGATATCATCTTCTCTCTCTCTCTCTCTCTTTCTCTCTCTCTCTCTCTCTCTCTCTCTCTCTCTCTCTCCCTCTGCTTAATCGCATCATTGTTATTTGTAACCCGGCTCTGTAATGCGAGTCGTAAGAGTCGCACAAGCTCCAGATAGCATCTGGGATGAGCGCAGGAAACTTTTAGTGTCTGATCTTTAGAAGCGAGTCATTTCACATAAAGGCGATGTACCTCGCGGATCTTTTACAGTCATAAACACACACACACACACACACACACACACACACACACACACACACACACACACACACTGGGTTTCGCTGAATGGAAGTGTTCAGGGGTCAATCAGCTCATCGAGATTCAGTATTACAAACAAACATGGGCATTAAAACAGAAAGAATGTCGGAATACCTGATTACATTTGTGCCATTTAATGGAAAGCCTTATACAGAGCGATATATCATTATATAATTGAGGAATTAGGGCCTTGCTTAAGGGCCCGGGGGGTTGGTGATGCTGAGACTCAAGAGCTTCCACTGCAACCCCATGTGCAGCATATGTTCATTTAAATGGCATTGTTTGGGGGAAGAACCACACATTGGTGGGAAACTCAGGTGTTCCAATAGTACCAGCAAATGTTTTAAAAGAGAAAGAAAGAACTCAAAACATGGATGGATGGAAAGGGAGAAAGAAAGAAAGAAAGAAAGAAAAGAAGGTTAGTAGGATGATTCAAAAGAGGGATTGATGCCTGGATAGAACACCATGTCCAGCAGAGAAACCAGTAATGGGTAGAAACCTCAAGTATGCAAAAAATGGATGGATGGATGGATGGATGGATGGATAGTGCCCTCATCACCAGGGTGAAAAGATTATTTTGTGTTGAGCAGAAAGCTAATGGTTAATTTTAAAAATATCTCATCTCATGTACACACACACACACACACACACACAGCATGGACTCACAAACACACCAAGTGTGTAACTGTTTAAAGAGTAATAATGTGTTTGTGATTCTCTTGGTTTGAACTCTTCCTCATTACATAATTTTTATTCCGTTCTGCTCCACTGCGTTCACAAATCCTCATTAGGACTCGAAACCTGCATTCAGGGAATCCGCTCGCTTGCTATGATGTCACCAACGCCTCACTGTGAGTTAGAACGCTCACTTACATTTTTTGTACAAGTGAAATACACTCAGGTCAATGATGTTTAAGTGATCTAGAAAATCTGCTAATTTACAACTCTCCATTGATGAACAATTGTTTAGATTATCAAAACCGTCCTCTAGATTGATGAAATGATTTGGGTTTTCTGGCTCATCCTCGTTTGTTTACTTGACGAGACCTTTTTATTGTATATTTCAATCTTTCCTTATGGCTAACAATCTTAGTATGTTAGTCCTGAGGTACACCAGGACATAGGAGTACTATTAATTATGGTCAATTTTATAATTATTGTCTGAGTGTAAAAAAGAAAGCATCAGATCTTAACTGTTTGACAATGCAAACTTAAGTACAGTATACCTCAATTAATAAAGGACACGGCAATCATTTATCAACTATTGCTGTCTTTCTCTCTCTCTCTCTCTCTCTCTCTCTCTCTCTCTCTCTCTCTTTCTCTCACACACACACACACACACACACACACAGACCTCATCATCTGAAGTCTTCTACATCAAGGCATCAAGGCTCATAGTCGATAAGCTTGAAAGATTAATGATGACAGTGCTGTGGAGTAGCAGCTCCTCCAGAGAGCCGTTATAACGATTGTCACACTGAGCTTGGAAGCTAGCAGGCTAATAATGAGCCTCTCCATGGGACTGGGAAGATCAAGGCTAAAAGTGACACTTTCCTGATCTTAAAACAGGGCATGCAGCTTCTAATTGACCTCCACTCAGACTCCAGAGATGTCCTGCACTGTGTCACATGACGGGAGTGTGAAAATACCGTCTGCGCTCATGAAGAGATCAACACCCGCTAGCTCAAAGCTGAGATACAGAGGAGACGTGATTTTAAAAGAGGAATTCAAAGTTGTGCACTTTGACATTGAGACCTATGGAGTGAAAGTCCTTCATTTTTGGATATATAATAATTATAT
>MU551616.1:2396132-2412057 GCA_024362625.1 Silurus asotus | reverse complement strand
TATATATATTTAATTATTTGTGTATTCTATTCCACACAAATACTGTGTAAACCTTTTGTGACTAAAGCTGGCACAGGAAATCCAATCATAAAACTTTTCATCATCTTGAAAACTCTGGTGCATAAACTAACTCTGAACACAAGTAACTTTTTGACAAGGGAACATTCGAGGCCAATGCGAATGCAAAGAATACTGTTTATCTCAGCATATTGTATTCTGTGGTCTTTTCAATTCAATTCAGTTTTTTTTTCTATATCGCCTTCAGCAATGGACATTGTCCCGAAGAAGCTTTATAGAAATATATACATTAGAAACATACATTTTAAATTGATCAATGAATCATTATCAGCCACCCAGTGGTGACTGTGGACCTTAAAACAAACCAAACTCAATAAGGAAACCCATCCGGATCTGGGTGTCCCAGAATGTCCATTCATTATAGTTCCATAATTTTTCATCAGTGTCTCCATATCAGCATCCGTATTTACATTTTTTTCTTCGGCCATTGCTCAATGCACTCCTAATAACAGGACGGAGTTGTTCCTCTTTCTCTTATCGAGCCAAAGCAAACTGTTTAATGGGTAAAAGGTGATTACTGCAGTTTAATGAACACATTTAAGGAGCTTTTAGAGCAAATGATACGATCAAAAGGGGGTGGTCACTATTTTAACCGTCTGCCTCACCGTCGCTGCTTTAAAACCACACACAGGGTGTAATGACCCACCTGCTCTCATTCATCACAGGAGAAAACAGTCTTTACTGATTTAGTGACTGAAAAGCCATTAAACATAGCTTTGTTTTTTTGTTAGCATTGTTAATGTATCATAAGTAAAAGAATGCTAAGAAAATGCATGATGGAAGACCACTGATTTTTTTTTTTTAATCCAAGACAAGACAGAGTAGACTAGATCAAAAATTGTTTGTTCAAAATCACACCTAATGATGTGAGTTTTTCAAGGGGACTTTAAAATGTCATACAAAATACTTTAAAACGTCTTCTTTTGAAAATACTTCAGAATGTCATGTTTGTTAAAAAAAAACTAAACAAAGCGGGCAATTGTCATTTGGATGCAAGTCCTGGGTAAGAATGTGGTAAACTCCACACTGCCCAACAGACTATAGTGAGTCAGTTAGCAAACTACTATAAACTAGCCAAGGCAAGAACGAGAAAACAGAAACAAGATACACAAACCAGGCAGTGGTGGACAAAGTACACAATGTAGTTGAGTTAAAGTAAAGATCCACTCGATTAAAATATGACTGTGTTTGGACAAAGATAAAATGGAATTAAACGTATCCTTCGCTAAAGTTAGCGTGAAAGAAAGTTATTTTATACTATAATTGTGTGTGTGTTTGCATGTTAGCAAACTGTTGCTCCACTGGTTCTTTCAAACAGCGATATCATGGACCATTATTCATAAACATCTCCAAGCTACTGATCAAGCACACCAGATCTCAAACAGGTCCCCACCTGCTTGATATCGATGTTTGAAAGCACCAGTGGAGCAGCAATTTGCTAACATGAATAGTCCAGATGCCCATAGGGGCCAGTATTTCTCATTTACTTCTTTCTTATGTTCAGCCCAAAATACTAACAAACATTCACAAATAGTACTAGAACAAGATTTGGTTTCTGAAGAGGCTTTTACTTGTCGCATGTACATTACAGCAAAGGGAAATTCTTTCTCTGCACTTGCAAGCAATGTTAGGACGCTGGGGTCAGAGTGAAGGGTCAGCCATAATACAGCACCCCTGAAGCGCAAAAGGGTCAAGGGATTTTCTCAATAGCTCAAGAGTGGCAGTTTGGTGATACCGGGGCTCGAAACTCTGATCTGTCGTTCAGAAACCCGGAGCCTTAACCACTGACCTACCATTTCCCCTTGTGGAGAAACTCTAAGCTTTGAAATTAGCACAGTTTTAGCCTAGCTTTAATATAGTTAGGCTGATATGAGCTAAATCGAAATAACGAACAAGCCTCTCGCCATTAAAAATGGCACAATACAACTGCATCAATGATGAGCAATAGTCTTTATAAAATTATCCTCTCTGTGGCAATTGCAGTAAATCTCACATCACCAGTTACACTAATAAAAATGCCTATAAAAAACACTGTAGGTCTCGTTACCTCCAGAGACCCATAAACTCAATCCAACCTGTAAAGCTGCTTGTTCGAGTTGTGAGAATGTTCTTCTTTGTTCTGGAGAACAAATCAACCAAAAGCTGGGGTTTTTGTCATTCAAGGAACAATTCATGTCATAGACAGCGTTATTAAAATTATCAAGGGGTTAGAACATCTGCTAGCGTGGATTAAGGCTGCAATTACCATTAACAGTTTTGCACTCCAATGTCCATCAGAGAACAATTCATCACCTGATCAATGATGGAACTGGAAAGAATGAATAGCCTTGTTTGGGTCTGGATCTTCTCTGGGTTTCTTCCACAATCCGTCTCAGGGAAGTTTTCATCACTGTCCCACGTTTCCATGACGGATGAATTTATAAAGTCAAATCTGTTATGGTAAACTTTATATTTGTGATTTATTTGATTCTATAAAACTGCTTTGGGACAATTTTTATTGGTGAAAATAAAAAACTTTTATCATAATAGCTACAGCACTCATTTTCATTTAAACTCTAAAAATGTTTAATTTCTCAGAGGCAAGAATAAAAATTAGTCTTCACTCCCATGAAGAAAGTGCGTAATAGGCAAATAATTGAAATTCCAGCAATCATGTTCAGCATTTTTCCCTCTCTCACACTGGGCACCGCACAACTCTTCTGCAAATGCATGACTGTACGTGGGCAATGGATCGGCATTTATGTGCTAATGCTCCATTTATAAAACCTGTAGGGATACCAGCAAAAAAAAAAAAAAAGGAAAAGAAAAAGAAAAACAGTATTATTTGTAGATACCAGGCTGTTGTTAGAGATGTGATCATTTTATTTTATGCACTGGGTGTTTTAACACTAATTCCAAAGTCACCAACTCATTCTGGGGCTATTTCCCCTAAGCATAACCCTTCACACACACACACACACACACACACACACACACACACACACACACAAGCTTGGAGCGACGTGTGAATGCTTCAGAAATGCAATTTTCTCAGTGTGCGAGCGAATGCTCAGGCTCTAAAAATTTCCAGCATGTTTGATTTTCCTCAGCGATGAATCTCACAGTGTGAAAGCCTCTGCGACACGAACAGCGCTGACAAACAGCTAATGAGAGTCCGAACGGGAACCGGATTCGTCCGCTTTCACACGCAGCAGATCCCTGAATCCGGTTTATCACCCAATTATTCGTGTAGGGGAGGGAGCACCAAGTGTAGACCAATAAGTATTTATTCAGCAATGCAAAACCCAAATGAGTAAGCTATATAAGCTATATAAAAAAAGATAATTTACTTTCACTAGTTCTTTTTGCAGTAGTCATGGGATTTGGGACAAATAATAATATATTTATACACACATGCACCAAACTAGGGTAATAAAGCAAAATATAAAAAGAACTGTACAGTTGTTTAACTTTTATTTCATTGAAAAATTCTTCTTTACACACTCTCTTCATCTCAGACAGTTTGTTTCTCCAAACGTTCAGCTGAAACACTTTGCTGTGTCTCTTTTAAAACTCTACAAAGATGTTCTTCACTAGATCAAGATTTTAGAGCAGTTCAGTAGGATTTAGGTGCGGTGACTAGGCAGGTGGTTCCATGATAGATATCACTCCAGACGTCTGTCTGCTCTCTGAATAACACAAACAGAACTCAGACGTACGCTTCGGCTCATCGTCTTGCTGTACGGTGAAGTCGCATCCAAAGAGCCGCAGTCCAGACGGAATTGCATGGTGCTGAAGTACGGCTTGGGAGCCATGTTGGATCAGGATTCCTTTCACTTTGTCTTCAGTTTTTATTTTTCAGAAATGTAGACTTATCTGTCTACAGCATTTTCAGTATAAATGTAATATAACAAAGTGTTAATGGTTCAACAATTCTAGATTTTGGATGTCAGGTTTACTTTAATAATAAAAGAGGGGATTTTTACTGGTGCTGGCTCCCAGCATGAAAAGTGTTGCACAGACTTTTACTCTGACCCTCTTTCACCTCCTGATTGTGCCTCTGCCCTAATTGCCTCCACCTGTTTTGTATTAGCATCTGATTAACTTGTCTATTTATTCCCTTGTCTGTCTGAGTCACTGTTATTGTGTTGTGAATATTAAAACCAGGCTTTGGCGAGGCCGCCGGTCTGATTTAGTTATTTTTGTAATCATCCTGGATTGTTGCTTGTGATTATTGTTTGGGATTATGAATAGTTTCTGCCTGTATCTGTTTATATATTTGATGTTTAAAGGTTTCCAAAGAGAGACCCTGTGGATACTTGGTGGACTTTAGATGGAAGGGTGACTATCAGAGAGGGTAAGATTTTCAACCCACTAAGAGCAGGCTCAATGAAGATATGCTTTACATGGGTTGGAGTGGAAGATCTCCTGCGATAGATCTCTGAACCTATCAAACATGAATGAATGTGAACGCTGACTGTACCTCAGGCCTTCTTCCCTTCATCAGAACCTGACTTTACTAACACCCCTGTGGCTGAATAAATCTCCACAACCACAATCTAGTGGAACATCTTCAAGGAAGAGTGGAGATTATTATAACGGACATGGAATGGGATGTCAGAAAAATATAAATGTTGGAAAATGTGGCAATTTCTTTAAATATTATAAAACCCCATCAACCCCTAAAGCCTGAAGACTGCAGAAAAGGCTACCAAATAGCAGCTCATCCATCCTGCTGAATTGCAGCCATCGCTAAAAATGATCCGAACGTGTGAATTGGCGAGATTTTACTGTAACGTGCTTATCTTTTCCGACACGCAATTAACAATTTCTTATCATTAGCACATTTTCACATCTCCCTCCCGAGACCAGGCTGAGAAATCGCATGCCATCGTACTGCTTCCTCACTTCATGTCCCTTGGTTTCATTCCCAACCTCCTCTTTTTTCACTGCGACTCCACCCACGCACACCCCCACACACATTTCCCAAAAGTTAGTGGACCCTCTACGAACTGTCTTCCTCTTTTACCGTCTCTCACACACACACACACACTCTCTGTCTGGCACACACACGTTGTGCTGCTATCGGACATTCCAGGCACGCGTGCCTCAGCACAATGTAAATTATTCAGCTGGGCTTGCTTGAGGCAGCCAGCAACTCATAAATCGAGATGGTCTTTGGTTGTTTTAGCGAGGTGGCTAAGGAAACTCAGAGTCTATACCATTGTAACTCCAATGTCATCAAACAGAAAACCCAAAGAATTATAAAAACAGTACAGACAGCACAGCCCTAACTTTCAGAAGGATGGCTGGAGGCTCGGTTTCTCCGAGCTCTGGGCTGCCGGGTGTTCTGCAGCAGCGTGGCTCGGCTTCAGAGGTTAACGGACGAATGCAAACCAACCCAAAGCTTCGTTAAATGCTATTAATTATGTATAGGTAGCAGACTGGAACGGCTGTACCTGACCCCAATGCCTTCAAGACCTGACGCAATGAAATGAGACCTCCAGTCAAGTAGTGGCTTTTAATATTCTTCACCCGGTTTCCAGGGTAATGAGGTGAAACAGTTCCCCTTATAGAGAAGATTGTAAGGAAATATTTAATTAATATATTAAATGAGTACAATTGGATTATTGGTGCTGGCACCAGTTGAGAGTAAATTCATCTCACCGTATACTCTGAGATTATCGCTATGTCCAGACTGATAACGTTTTCATAAAAAAATGCGAATGTTTCACTCCATTTTGGCCTTTTATCCACACTGAGGCGTAGTTTATGGAAACGTTCTTCAAAGTGGATACATCTGAAAACAGTTTTCTCGTCGGACAGAGGAAATTGATGACTCGTCTTCAAACACGTGACTGTGCCTATCCTCGACATCGCCACGACGTTCCAAACGGTCGGAAAGCAAAAAAACACCAGGGGGAAATGCCGCAGGTCGTTGTTTTGCTGTACGTTTTGCTCACACGCGTTTCTGGACCTTTGCTGAAATGATTTTAAAGAAAAGCATGGATGCGGAGTGTTTTTAAAAGAAAACAACGTTTACAAATGTATCTGGATTAGTGTAGACCAGTGGTGTCCCTGAAGTTTAGTGCATGGCCCTCTAGTGGAGAAGAAAGACATGACGAGTGTATTTATATAATTCTTTTTGTGTTTTTTTTTTTGTTTTTTTTTCCATAAATCTTCATTTTGAATTTTATCTATTACAAAGCACGTTTATACACTGCAAGCAACCACAAACAAACAATTAGGTCACTAATGCAAGTACATTTAAAACAACAACATTTGTTTATCTGTCGAAGCAGAGTTACTCTGACCCGATGGTAAATATTTTTCATTACAGCACCCTGTGCAGTGTTGCCCTGAAATCATAGACAATTGGCAAAAAAATGTAAATCAATCTGATGTTTTGAAGGTTATTTCCACACCAGAAGAGTTTAAAAAATAAAAAATAAACAAAATTGACACGTTCCGAGCACAATGCAAAGTGGAGGAAATGCTCGCATTGTCCAGAATAAATATTATACAGAACAATACAATTGTACAACACAAATTTATAATGCAATCTTAATTTTTTGTTCAAAACAAGTACACACACAAAACACTAATCGTCCACTTTATTGCCATTACACAATGTTCAATTATATTTGCTTTATTCAAAAAAACAAACAAGAAAAAAAACACTTCAGGTTTAAAATATTGTGGTCGCCTCAAAATTCCAGACAGAGCCTCTGGTCTTAATACTGCTCTTCTCTGGAGATATCACTGAAGAAATGGGATTAAGTTCAAGGTTAGAATCATGCAGAACTGAAGTATTGGAACGAGCGGTACATGAGTCTGAAGTGTTGCCTGAGGTTTGAGTACTGATGTGTGCATGACTCAACTCTCGACATCATATCTATCCTAAGGCTCAACTTGGTTCGTTTCAATCTATGGACTCACTCAGACTTCTGCCTCTTTGAGAACCTTAAAGTTTTGGTTTTATTTAAAAACTTTATACTGTATGCTAAACCACCAATGTTCACACGTACTGTATAGATGGACCATGGAGCACCTTGAACATTTGGTTTATTTAATTGTGTACTGAAATGACAAACAGCCACTTGACTTGACTAGCAGGAAGATGTTCCAGTAGGTTTTGGAGTGTGCTTGTGGAGATTTGTGGAGATTTATTCAGCCACAAGGGTGTTAGTAAAGTCAGGAAGTGATGTCGGTAAGAAGGTCAGGAGGTCTGGGGTGCAGTCAGTGTTCACATTCATCCCAAGGGTGTTCAATAGGGTTGGAGCTCTATAGAAGGAGATCTTCCAACTCCAAACAATGGAAAGCATATCTTCATGGAGCTGACTTTGTAAACAGGGGCATTGCCATAATTGAAAAGGTTTGAGAAAATGACAGATCCAATCAGGTCCAACTGTGAGAAGGTTATTCTTTGCCCTGAGAAGCTCAGTTTTATTGTAAAAAACCTTGGAAATCTTTTGATGTCACAATTCATTTGATGCATTCAAAACTTCCAAATATAGAGGCAACAAGCCTACAAAAAAATTAATATGAAGAAGCCTCCACTCTATTTAACTGTAGGCAATGTGTTTTTTATAATCTTCAGTCTGTTACTTATAAACTACTGATTTTTCCAAATAACCCCAAACCTGTGTTTTGGATAAACGAAAAATCTTCCAAAAGAAATAAAAAATCCATGATTTACAAAGCCAGCAAGATAAAGAGATCACGTCCTCCTGCTGAGTCTTGATTCTTTCCAAGATTAAAATCTCTTGCTCTTTTTTTTTTTTACATTTTTTTTCCTTTCCCTTAGTGTACTCACATGGTGTTAAAGTACTGATGCCTGCAAAGCTGCTTTGAGACTTTCTTTATTGTAGAAAGCCCAATAAAACCTACACGGTTTGCTTTTGTAGCAGTTTGTACGGGTCAAGCCCGAGCTCTTAATGTATGCTTCCTTTGATACAGCCTTTATCAAGATGCTATACGAGCATCTTCTTCAGCAGATTGCAGAAAACTCTTGGTACCATCGTAACCTCTATTACACCAATCGCCACTGATCATTTGTTTTATATCAAAAGCATTAAAAAGCGCATTCTTTGTTTCTCTTAAAGCACCAGGCTGCTTGGCTTCAGGCCATTTCTCATTTGATGTTCCCTGAATTTTCAGCAGCACATGCTGTGAAAGTTAAAAAGATTAAAGGCCCCCATTTTATAAATCATGTATTATGGTTGTGTCTAAATGCATTTGTATTCCAAAATAAAGCTGAACTTTCTCCCTGAAGAACCAAAGGAACCTCATTTGTGTAGGTTGATTTTTAAAGCAAATCAGCTGTAAATGTTCATCGCATTTTACGTGCACAGCATTTCAAAAGAAAGGAATCTGGAAATTACCCAAAAATATATAAATAGTGAAAAGTGCCTTAAAAACAGTGTGTTCCTGATCAATCTTGCAGGCCAGTGAACCTGAACTGCAACAAGTTGGCCACCTGACTTCTTGAGGCACATGTGGTTCCTCCTCAGCAGTGAACAGCAAAATCGTTACTGTATTCAAGTAGCTTTTTTTTCCGCGTATCTGTACTTTACTGAAGTATTTCCATTTGGGGAGACTTTTACTTCAAATTCCCCATTTCAAAGTCAAATATTTTACTTTTTAACTGATTTACTGAGTAACTAATGCGTAACTGCTCAAACACGCAGCAAACGACCAATCAGGGTCGAGCGTGGGCTCTGTTTTGATTGGCGCTTTGTGGTACCAACATCCTTAGTACCAACATAGAGTTCAGCATCAGTTTAACAGCAAGTAGAGGAATAAATGATGAAGAAACCTAAACTCGCCACAACACCTTATTTACACCATTTTTATTTAATTTTTTATTTTTAAGTAGTTGAAAAAAAGGTTTTGGGCTTATGATATTTTTTTATTGATATCAGTGTTTGACTCATAAATATCATTCTATTATTAAACTGTTAATCTAAGAGTAACATGAGAGTCTGATGATCAGGAACATTATTGTTATAATAAATAAGAGTAATTCAGATACTTCAGTACATGTGAAGGCAAATTCTTTTGTACTACTCAAGTGAAAGTTTAACTTTTACTGGAGTCATATTTTACCTCTGTCAACTCAAATACATGGCTTGTGCTCTTCATCCACCACTGTTCCTCTCCAAACCACTAAGATGGAGGCACACAATTGTAATTTGTCTTTGGATTCGGAAGCATACAATTTTTCCTTTCACTTGTACTAGGAGACCCAAACCTTATCCAGCATGACAATGTGCTCAACACCGACTCCATGAAAATGTCCTTTACAAGATCTTCTGCTATAGAGCTTTGAGATGAATAAAATGCATTGATGAATAAATTGACGCTTCCACCTCCATGTTTGACTGCGTGGGTGAAGCAGTCTGCTAACATCTTCTTCTCTCCTGGTCTCCTTCTTACAAAACTTCTTCTGTTAGAGCCAAAATTGACACATTGGCACTCCAATTCTTGTGTGTTTAAGTGATGGGTCATTCATCACCAACACGTTCATTTTAAACGAGACTTTAATGTGATTTAAAAAAAAAACGATTTCTTTTCGAAGAGTGATTTGTTCATATTCCACGGGACGCGAATGAACAAATCATCGCAAAATCTCCGTAGGTTATGTACAAGAAACAGAGTTCGAGTCATTCGTCCTTTCGTCACGTGACCTCTATAGACACTCTGCAGTGCATTACAGAGGAAACCGAATTGAGCAGTTCATCTCATGAGTCCTCTGGTCAGAGTCGTTCATTCTTTTGTCACAAGACTCCCAGTTTTTTGTCCAAATCTTGACACTATTTTTTCAATAATTATGGGAGTCACACGACAAAAGATCCAAGAGACACGTACCAGAATATATAAGAAGTGAACCTTTTCATCAGGATTAATTTGATCAAAATTTGTCCTTAGCTGCATTTGTTAACTATAGTTACAGTTGTTGTATGTAGACATGTTGGGGATCTGCTTATTGAAAATTTAACATTTTATATTATTTCTGAACAAAAGGAATGAAATCAACTAAATAAATCAAAAACATTTGACGAACCGAGTCACAACATTGATCCGATTTTCTCATGTGTTTCTGCCTTTTACCAAATTTGTTGCATAGAAACAAAAGGAACAGGTGTGGGTTTAAAAAAATTACTAGATGTTTCCATAATTTTGATCGGCACTGTATGTACATTTCCATTAATTCATTGATGATTGTACAATTTGACGTTTCACAAGATTTGTATCAGCCTACTAATTGAGGGTTAATGATGTGAACTGTTGCAGTTGACCGAGTTACTGTTTTTGGTGGATTTTTGGTGGATTTTCTGATAGAAATGAGTTTGTTGTTCGCTGATGATGCTGAGCCTGACCTAAACTAAACTGCACTGATTGAACCTCCGAAGCATTCAGATCTTTGTGCAGATGTGAACCCATTCAAAAACGTTTGATTATTTTCACCATTATTTCGTTCTGAAAATAACCAATTCTTTGAGTGCTGCTTTCTTACCTTTAACCATTCACTTTAATCATTTAAACTCTGTTCAAATGCACATATTAAAATATTCTTGATTGTATAACCCAGTTTTGTCTGCAGGAAATGAAACGTGTAATCGGTTAAGTTGGGGTCAGGTGACTTGAATCTGATAATTCATATTAAAATGCATCCTGCAACTTTCATCAGCAAATCACATTGGTAATAAACACCACACATTGCCTCGATATTTGACAAATGATGTAGTATGGTTTTGGATCATGAGCTTTTCCTTTCCTTCTTTTCTTTGCTTCAATTTGTCTATATAAATCCCTCTTTCTGGGTTTTTTAGCCCAATGTTGGTCTTGAATCAGCACCTATTTTTGGATTGCATAATACGAGTTCTTATAAAGAGCTACATAATCAACACCATCAGAATAAACTCTAGACCTTTATATTTCCACAAATTGTGAAAATAAATAGACAGAAACCAGACAGGTGTGTGTTATGTAAATCCAGAGTCTTTTCAAGAAGACTGGACGCTAGTATAGCAGGGAAAAAAAAGAAATTAATCTAAACTGAGAAGTTCATTAGACACATGCGGTATGGGTGTAATGCACAGTTGGGTAATTTTTTTTTTTCCCTTTTTTATATGACTGAGTAAAAAATTAATTATAATATAAATCATATCACATATCAATCTAACAATTGGACATTCGAAACCTAATTTGCAATGGGTAAATGAGTAATTGTTCATTGACAGTGTGCAGGAAAAGGAGAAGTGGAGGAGAGTGGAGGTTCAGGTTGGTACTTTAAATGTTGGTACTATGACTGGTAAAGGGAGAGAAGTAGCTGATATGATGGAGAGGAGAAAGGTAGATATGTTGGTAAGACCAGACACATTGCAGATGTTTAAACTGTTCTATCATGGTGTGGATGGAAAGAGAAATGGTGTAGGGGTGATTCTGAAGGAAGAGTACAGTAAGAGTGTAGTGGAGGAGAAGAGAGTTCTAATAGGTTGATGAACGTGAAGCTGGAAGTTGAAGGGGTGATGATAACTGTCATCAGTGCTTATGCTCCACAAGTGGGTTGTTAGAAGGAGGAGAAAAAAGAAAGATTCTGGAGTAAGTTAGATGAAGTGGTAGATTGTGTACCTTGGAATGAAAGTTTGGTTATTGGGACAGATTTTAATGGGCATGTAGGTGAACAGAGGAGATGAGGAGGTGATGGGTAAGTATGGCTTTAAGGAGAGGAATGTGAAAGGGCAGATGGTGGTAGATTTTGCTAAAAGGATGGAAATCAGTGGTGTGGAGATGGTAAAGCAGGAAGTGGATAGGATTAGTAAGGAGGAAGTGAGAGCAGTGATGAAGAGGATGAAGAGGGGAAAGTGGTTTGGATCAGATGACATACCGGTAGAAGCATGAAGATGTTTAGGAAAGATGCAGTGAAGTTTTTTTAACATTTGCTTACCAGGATTTTGACAGGTGAGAAGATGCCTGTGGAATGGAGAAGGAGTGTGCTGGTACTGATCTTTAAGTATAAGGGAGATGTGCAGACCTGCAGTAACTACAGGGGTATTAAGTTGGTCACACCATGAAGTTATGGGAAAGAGTAGTGGAAGCCAGGCTGAGAGAAGAGGTGACCATCTTTGAGCAACAGTATGGTTTCATGCCGAGGAGAAGCACCACAGACTGAGAATGTTGATGGAGAAGTATAGAGAAGGACAGCAGGAGTTGCATTGTGTGTTTTGTGGATTTAAAGAAAGTGTACGACAGGGTGGAGAGAGGAGTTGTGGTGTTGTATGAGGTAGTCTGGCATGTCAGAAGTATGTGAGGGTGGTGCAGGACATGTATGAGGACAGTGTGACAGCAGTGAAGTGTGCAGTAGGAACGACAGACTGATTCAAGGTGGAGGTTGGACTGCATCAAGGATTGACTCTGAGCCCTGAGCAGCTGAAGGAAGAAGAAGTAGAAGGAAAGAAAAAGTTTTTTGACAATGTGAGAAAGAAAACCACCATCCACACACACACACACACACACACACACACACACACACACACACATGAAGAGAAAAGCATTGAAGTCAACACATAGAAAACAAACAATAACATTGATAGGAATTATACACTGATTCATGTGTAGTAATCTGTGTGTGTGTGTGTGTGTGTGTGTGTGTGTGTGTGGGATGGATGGATGCACTCGGCAGGGCAGCCAGCTTGTTTGGTGAGGCAGTTTGCTGTCTAATTACACACGGCAGGAGTCACCTTCCTCCAGCCCTGTACACACACACACACACACACACACACACACACAAAACTTCAGATAAGAGCGCACAGGCTTCAAGGGTTGAGCTCCATTCCCATAAGCAGATGTTTCACACAACGTCGCTCTTTGCCTACACTGGTCCGGCTTTGTTGTGATACTGAATGCCGTGACGGGAGAAAAACAAAAAGAAAAAGAATTGGCATTTGGCAATATATATTTAAATAAAATCTAAGATTTCATGACCTGCTCCACTTTTCATTCCCTTTCTTAGGAACGCCCAGAATCTTGATTCAATCAAAAAAAAAAAGAGAGAGAGAAACAAAGAAAAAGAGTGGGAGAGAAAAAAAGAGGGAATCAAGAAATTGGACTCTGCAGCCTTTTTTAGTTCATTGACGTTTTGTCATTAAGGAATTATTGCTAGCTGTGAATTCGAAAGCTTTATAGCCATTATATAAAATTTGCATGGGAATTAAAACTCTGCTGCAATATACATTGTGAGGCCAAAAGTACTGGCACACCCGACTTTTCCAGCCGTATGTGGTTGTAATCCGAACTGTTCCTACACATTTCTCGGCACACATTTGTATAGAACGTCTCTGGATGTGGTAGAAATGTCCTGAAATGTTCCCATTATGTGAACTAGGAGACGCAGAATCTGTTCCAGCATGATAATGCTCCTGTACACAAAACCAGCTTCATGAAGATGGTTGAAGAAGATCTCCTGCCATAGAGCTCTGACGCTATTCACCGAAATTGAACCCAATCGTGACTTAAAAACCGAGGTCCGTACTGACCCGTGAATTTTGTTTACACCACAGAATAGAACCATTATGAGGATCCATATATATAAATCAAGAGCTAGAACCATGTTAAGTTCTATATATAACCATTCCTTAATAACCTGCATGCTGGAATTGAAGTCTCTATTAAAGGCATGGAGTCACTTTATCTAAAAAGCAGACTATTTTATCACGCTATCACATGCATTCATATGTGGTTCGAGACACAACCTTTTAAATCAGCAGCTCAAACAGAAAATCCATTATGTCTAGTTGATTAGTGTGGTACTTTCTTGAATCCTGCTCTGAAACTGGATCTAAAATGCAACTCTGCAGCAGGTCAAATCACTGAAATCTCCACCATATTCAATAGTTTATACTTTATTTCCTATTTATAGCTATTTATATTCCACCACGACACCCCCTTTTTCTTCTCAGCCTTATTTACTGTAGCTCAGTGCCTTGCAGTGAGAAGTGTGTGTTGCCACATCGGTGCTCCCAGCAGCCCGGGCCTGCGTCAGCGGAAACACATGCTTGTAAATATTCACCAAACCCCTTTAAAACACACCGAACTGCTGTCATGGTGAAGGCTCCGTCATCGGGCGTACGCCGTGAACGTGCGAATATATGGACAGGCACGGGTTGTTTATCAAGTGTCCATATGCAGGCTCTCGTGTAAAGCCGATCCCTGCAGCCTTTCGCTCACGCCCGACGCACTGCGCAACTCCAGATTGGGTCACGGCATGGGGTAGAGGTCAGGGAAGTCGAAACCCGTACTACTCCCCCCTCTTTCACACACACACCCCCGATAATAATAAAGATCGCATGCAGAGTAGCATATTGAGTTCGGAATATAAACAGCGTTCAAGCCAGGAAATTGCTAGCACGGTTGCGTCGGATCCATCAGCGGAAATCTATTCCAGTCACACTACATGCCAAATATCAAAAGTATTCGGACACCCAACTTGTCCCAACTGTATCCATAAAGTTGGAGGAACACAATTGTATCGAATGTCTTTGGATGCAGTAGCATGAGATTTTGCCTTGGAGACCCAAAGCCAGAGATCTCTTGCTAAACCTTATTGAACACCTTTGGGATGAATGTGAAAGCTGATTGCACCCCGGGCCTCCTCACCTCACCGACATTACCCTGTTACAAGATCTAGTGGAACATCTTTCCAGATGAGTGGAGTTATTTTAACAAAAAAAAAGAGATGTGAACAAAATATGTAAAAAAAATAAATACATCTTTTCAGGTGTCTATAAACCTTCTATACGATTCCATGGTAACAGTTTGAGGGAATGAACAACATATGAAAAAGTTTTCCAATATTTTCTTTTGGCTTCTCCCATTAGGGGGCGCAACAGCAGATCATCCGCATGTTTGATTTGGCACATGTTTTGATGCTGGATGCCCTTCCTAACACAACCCTCTCTATTTATCCGGACTTGGGACCAGCACTAAGAGTGACTGGGGTCGGTTCCCTGACTGGGGATCAAACCCGGGCCGCAGCGGTTATAGTGCTGCATCCTAACCACTAGACCACCAGGGACCTCCAATATTATCTATATATTGTTGATAAATCAGTTTGATCCCACAAGTTCTTTTTCTGCTGGATTGTAATGTTATTGTTTGTAATGTAATTGTTTTACAACTTGTCATACAATATATTCATTACCATTTCATTCACTGCAACTATACAAGTTCTCTGTAACATGATGATTTCAATTCCATCCACCAGCAAAACCTTGAAACATTGTTCACATTGTTTAATCCCTGAAATTTGCAAAGTGCTGGCAAATCACTGATTTATGTTTTAATATAGTTTTTTTGTCCATCAATATGCATAAGATTAATCCCAATAGATTCTTCTCTTCATTTCGTAGCATTTCTTTCAGGTACAGTTTTGGTTCGAGTTTCTATCCAATCAGATTCCAGACGCCACATCATGTATTGTCGAAAGTCCAGGAGAAATGAACAGCGCAGGCTCTTGTTAGGTTCAAATCTATGCTGCTTGAAGCTGTTGCTTTAACCGAAATCATATTCCATCATCATTCGGGAAATCCAAAGCCCCCTAGAAGGCGTCGAGTCACGTCGGCATTTTCATGTTCTTCGATTGGATGGTCAGAGCTCGAAAAACCAATCTCAAATGTATTCATGTGAAATTAAAGGGTGTCCACAATGACGATGCACTTACAAGGACATATATAAGAAGGATTTTTTTAAGGGAAAAGAAGTCCGGAAGAGTTGTTGAACTTATGATATAGTACTTTTAAGTACTTTTACAAAAATATGTACGTATTTTAAATTTTATACTTTTGCAAAAAAAACTATATATATA